>JAJJHY010001767.1:550280-584878 GCA_021224005.1 Drosophila setifemur
CGGACAGACGGACATGGCTATATCGACTCAGCTCGTCATGCTGATCAAGAATATATATACTTTGTGGGGTCTGCCACGCCTCCTTCTGCCTGTTACATACATTTGCACAAACTTAGTATACCCTTTACCCTTTGGGTACAGGGTCTAAAAAATAATTTAGTAAAATATATAATTTCCTTTAGTTTCAATAACTTTTTGCAGGCTTCGCGGTACTGAATCGATTAAATTTTGGATGATCTCTGGATATATCTCTTCCCTAAGGGAAGTGACCTCAGAAATTGTCTTCTCTCTGGTTTTACTCAACGATACTGTTCTTTTACGTTTCATAAGAGACCAGACGTTTTCAATTATATTTAAATCTGGACTTTGAGGTGGCCAGTCCAAAGTGGTAACACCAACATCCTTCAAAAATGTTGTAATCATCTTGGCTTTGTGACATGGGGCGTTATCCTGTTGCAGAATGAAGGACTGTCCAATAAGCCTGTCTCCAGAACTAAATGCATTATCATTTATAACCCGCAAATATTGGCCTTGGTTCATCGAGTCAGTGATATGAACGAAGTCACCCAGTCCATTATACGCTACAAATCCCCAGAACATCACCATGGTGGAGGCCATGGCTTACTTTTTGGCAAACGGGAGCCTTTTCTGCCTTTGTACCATTGGTAATCTTATAAAAAATTTATTTTTTGATGATTTATACTCAAAGGAGCTTTCATCTGTCCATAGAACGCTTCTCCAGAACTCCTTTGGCTTATGGAGATGTTCCTTTGCGAAAGACAGTCTTTTGAGCTTGTTTGCTTTTGTTATATATGGTACGTCCTTGGATTTATAAGTCTTAAAATCACATTCTTTTAATCGTCGACGGACTGCGCGCTCACTAACTGGTGTCTTAGCTGTCAAATTAAATTGATCTGCTTTGGATTGGGTCTTTAGAAAAATATTTTTTTTTTAATTCCCGGACAAGTACTCGGTCTTCACTGAGATCTGTTTTGCGCTAAGCACCTGATCTTTTTAATTTGCGCATGTCATTATGTTTTTAGAACTTTTTAGTTTGATAGTGCACATTTGGACGGGACACATTAAACTCATTGGCAATGTCTTTGACTGCTATTCCAGCGTTAAACTTTGCTACCATTGAAGATCTGGTAACCAAACTTAGCTCAGCCGTTTTACCCATGTTATTTAATAATTTTCAATAACTTTCTATTTAAATAATTACGTTTAATATTGCTCAAAGTTAAACACAGAAGTTCTTTGATTCTCGCGTGCTTAAAAGTGTGAAAATATTTCTAAAAGATACTGTCAAAATACTTGTGGCACGCAAAAAGCCGTTGTCTGCATGCATTATTATTAGCAGAAAGAGAAGCAAAAGGTAAACGAAATGAAATTTGGCATGAACATAGCTAAAAATAGAGTCTTTGTTTTGCGCCTCATTTTGGCACCGTTAATATGACGATTTCAAGCAACGCTAAGTTCAATAGTCAAAAAGAGTTTCGTCAAAATAATTATGCCGACTAGTGTACCTGTTTATTTAAATAACGCTGAGCAAGTAATTTTGTGTAAGCTTAGATGTTTGTTGTTTGTTCATCGTCTCCGTTTTGTGTGTAAATCTATTTACCGCAACCTTAGTAAAGTCCCACTCTCTGCCCACACCTCTCTCTTATTCTCCACAATTTACGCCTTTCTTTGCACAGTGGTAAACAATACTGCAAAATGTCCGAAATAATCTGTTCGGTGAAAACTTGCCGCAAAGCCATTACAGCTAGACAAGCCTGCATCAATTGTTGGCTGTGCGATAGTGTCATGCATTACAAGTGCCTGAGCTATTCGGGGCACGTAGCTGATGCTTTGGCCCTTAAGACTGGGCTGCATTGTTGTTGCGAAGCCTGCCGCGAGATTGAGAATAAGATAAAATCGTTTATGCGGCAAACCAAAGGTTGTTTTAACAAGTAAGAACGTTGCAGTCGAGTTTCCCGACTGTTACAGACCCTGTACAAATTTGGTTATAGGAAAAATAAATCAAAACCAAAAAAGTATATACTTGTATATTTACACCGAGTCCGGTCTGGCACTCGAACCAAGATCTTCGCGTTTTAAGTCGAGCTTCGTAACCATTCGACAAACCCAAACTTTTTGAAACGGCAGCTAATACAGTATAAATAAATTGAAGACGCACATTCATACATATGTATATGAAGGTAGTGGCAGTTGCAGCGTCACTTCCGAGAAAAATCAACCACCGAACGCAAGCAATTTACCGTTTGTTTGAGCAAATAACAGTGCACTGTTAATTAGGTTCTTCTAGCTCTAACAGTTTCTGAGATCCAGACGGACAGACGGACGGACGGACAGACGGACATGGCTATATCGACTAAGCTCATGCTGATCAAGAATATATATACTTTGTGGGGTCTGCCACGCCTCCTTCTGCCTGTTACATACATTTGCACAAACTTAATATATACCCTTTACCCTTTGGGTACAGGGTCTAAATCATTTGGTCATTGTTTTTAAAAAAATCCATGACCAAATGACGCTCAATTAAACAGCCTTCAGCTTTTAAATGAGTCTCCGAAGCGCAAAAAAACCGCCTCTGGTGAACCTGTGGCCAGTACCATACACTGGCATCGGCCACAGCTGTTATCAAATATTCGAATTCCGAATGTGCCAGTGTGCGGCCAGGGCCGCAGCCACAGTCCAATTCAGAGCCAGGAAAATCCCAACAAATCCGCAACTACAGACCATCACAGTTCCCAATATACCCACTCCGTCGAGGCAACTAAGGTCCGGACTACCGGCTCCACTTGGTTCCGATAGTGCGGAACCTGCAGAACCAAAACCTCTCACGGCAATCCCACCTAAGAAACAAATATTTGTATCTCGGTTTGCCCCTGACCTCTCTGCGACTGACGTCGCTGCTTTTATACGAAGCCAAACCATAGCCGAGGTAAAGGTAGAACAATATAACTTTTCCTATGCCAGGGACATTGCATCTTTCAAGATAAGTGTCCCAATTAAGTTCTTCGAAATTATTTGCTCTCCCGGTTTGTGGCCAGAGCATGTTATAGTCCAAGAACACCAAGCTAGGAAAAGAAATAAAAACAATAATAGGCCAATTGCCATTAAACTTCACCAGCCAACTGCATCTGCTGTGCAACCAAAAAACTAGCCTCCCATTTTAATATATCCTATCAGAATACCAGAGGCATACGAAGTAAGCTTACTAAATGTACTCTGATAGTTTTTATTTGGTTCACAGGTTATTGTGTTTACTGAAACCTGGTGAAAGCCCGACATTCTTCGTTTCGAGGTTTTCGCAGGCAAGTACACAATCTTTAGAATTGATCGTACTTCCCGGCGGGGAGGTGGAGTATTACTTGCGGTTGACTCGAAACTCCCGGCGGAAGAGATATGCCTTCAAGAATTCGGTGATATCGAATTCATTCGCGTTAAAGTAACTTTCTCAGGTAATACTTTCTTTATTACCTGTTCATAGAAGCACTTATCTGCTATCCAATCTGTTTCCAACTTGATTGCCGACAGGAATCAGTTGATTGTTCTTGGTGATTTTAATATACCAGAAGTCAATTGGTCCGACGATACAAAGTCTAACTCTGTATTGCCAATGGCGCAACATGACCTTATTGTTGGCCTGCTTGAACTGTCATTGTCGCAAATTCACCATGTGCGAAACTCTTTAGGCCGCATACTGGATCTGTGCTTTGTATCAGACCCGGACATCGTGATTCCATCAAGAACCTCCCCTTTAACACAACCTGAAGATCACTATCATCCCACTTTCGAGATGACGGTCGACAATGTGGAAATCGAGGTTTTCAAATCGAATCGGAAAGCCCCGCGTACCAGATGCTTTCGGAATACTGATTTCCTCATGTTAAACTCTCTTATAGCCGGCTATGATTGGTCTGACCTCTACTCATGCACCGACATTGTGAAGTGAGCTGAGTCATTTTTAAAAAAAATTAAATATGTATTTTGACTCGTGTGTTCCGCTGCGGTATCCACCTAATTCAGAAACTCCCCCGTGGTTTACCAAACCATTAAAAATATAAAAATAATTAAAACTAGACTTTACACTAAATTTAAAGAAACCGGGTCGAGCAAGGTATATGCTCAGTACTTAATTGCTCAGTCTAATTTCACCGTGCTAAACGCACAGTGTTATAATAATTATTTAACTCGTTGCAAGGTCCAGTTCACTCAGGACCCAAAACATTTTTATAATTTTGTTAACGCCAAGAGTAAGTCTGTTCTGTACCCATCCTCTATGTCATTTGAAAACTCATCGGCAAACACCGATCAGGCCATTGCCGATCTTTTCGCTAGATATTTCAAAACAACATATGAACCCGCAATAATTTTGAACCACACGGATTCCCAGGACTTCCCAAGGTTGAATTTAATTTTCGGTCCTGTCATAAACGAAAGCTCGATTATATCCTATCTTCAATGGATGGTATACCAGGCTGCGTGCTTAGATACTGCGTTGATTACCTGAGCAAGCCTCTTCTTAAATTATTTAGTCTGTGTCTCGATACTCAACGTTTCCTCGGATATAGAAGGAATCATACGTTATCCCTTTTCCTAAAAAAGGTAAACGAGGCGATGCAAGCAATTACAGAAGTATCTCTAAATTGTCTGCTATCCCCAAGCTCTTCGAGAATCTTATGACCCTTCAGTTGCAATACCTATGCAGCTCTTTTATTTCTCCATGCCAACATGGATCTATGAAACGTCGTTCGACGACTATAAATCTTTTGGAGCTCTCATCCTTTGTTATCAAGGGCTTCCAGTCGAATTTTCGTCAATCACTCTCTTCTTCTAATAAAGCTTGACAAAATGGGTTTCCTTGTAGACTTACTAAAATTGATCAGCAGTTACTTGAATAATAGAATACAAATGGTTCTTTTCAAGAGCTCACTTTCTGGTGAAATCCGTGTCACCTCGGGCGTCCCTCAAGGTAGTAAACTTGGTCCTTTGCTGTTCACACTTTTTATTAACGACCTTCCATCGGTCGTTCCTAATTCTCGCGTACTAATGTACGCGGACAATGTTAAGCTTTGTATTCAATATAATAATCCCTCACGTCAATCGAACTTACAGGCCGATCTTAAAAATTTACAAGCATGGTGTCAAACAAATTCACTAAAATTAAACGGCTCTAAGTGCAAGCTGCTTACTCTCTAGACGGAGTCTTTCTTGATAGAATCACGCGTGTTGATGATCTTTGTGTCATACTTGACGCCAAATTAAAATTTTCTGACCACATTTCATGCATGGTAAATAAGGCCATGGGTGTTTTAGAATTCAAAAAAAGGTGATCACAAGAATTTAATGACCCCTATGTGACTAAGACTTTGTACCTCTTGCTTGTCCGGCCAATTCTTGAGTACGGATCATGTGTCTGGAGTCCTCAGTATGGAGTTCACCAAGACAAAATTGAATCCATGCAAAAAAGATTTCTTACTTTCGCGCTTAGAGGCCTCAACTGGGAACCAAACTTTCAACTTCCCCCTTACTCTAGTAAACTGATGCTTCTAAACCTACCCACACTTACTAATCGTAGAACCATGCTTGGTGTAGTTTTCATCCTCAAACTAATACACAATGAGGTTGATAGTTCTGCCTTGTTAGAACGCATCAACTTTAATGTGCCCCGTAGTCGTACAAGAAATTTTATCCCACTAGCTTTAAACCATAGTAGTTCAAATTATGTCCTGCATGAGCCCTTTAGAGTACTTTGCTCAGATTACAACGTAGTGCACCAACTAACGTCTGATTTTTCTTCTTTTAACGACCTTACGCATATTAAGGCCCTAATTCTTACCTACCTTACTCACCACAATTCTATGTAGTTTTCCTCGAAATCTTTCTATTATTTTCCCTGCATGCTCGGTCCTATCTTCGCGATCGAGCCGTACGTTATGCGGCTGCGCCCCTCGGTCGGTTTTGCATCACGTGCAACGGGATTCGCGAGAAAAAAAAAATTTATTTACAACAAGGTCAATACTTCTATACGGTTTGAACTTATAAACCTTAATGTGCCTGTAGACTTACAAGAAACTATAGCCCTTAATTATATGCCGTAGTGTTTTGAACTATTTCACTATGCTGAAGTCAGTTTCAATAAATTTGTTTTAACTAACCTAGCGCAACTTTAGTATTTAATTTTTACCTGTGTTTGGTTATGCGGCCAGCGTCAGACTCTTAAGAGTCTTAAGACTCTCTTAAATTCCATTCATCTATTTCGGTTCTTTCTATTCCCTATTACCTTCTTCTCATTGCGCGGCCCTTTGCCTAAGCTCTACCATTTTTCTTGATCATTCTATTCAGTTTTCGTCTTTGTATCGATCGCACGGCCAATTCGGGTCCTCTTGCGACTTTTGATATATAAAAATTATCTCGGTACGACTGCACTGCCAATTTGTGTCCGCTTGCCTACGTTCGATCGATAATCCCCAACTTTGTAAAACTACGAGGGCTGTTCAAAAAGTATCGCGAATTTTGTGTTTTTTCAAAAGTAATTTATTTATTTATGAATATCTATTTTGTCCCCTTTAAAATAATCCCCATTAGATATTATACACTTGTGCCAACGGTTTTTCCAATCTTCAAAGCACTTCAAAAATTCATTTTTTTTTAATCTTGTTCAGCTCCTCCTTCGATGCCGTCTTTATCTCGTCAAGCGTAGCGTAACGTCGCCCTTTCATGGGCCTCTTAAGTTTAGGGAACAAGAAAAAGTCACAGGGGGCCAGATCTGGGGAATACGGTGGCTGCGGCATCATTAGTGTGTTGTTTTTGGCCAAAAAGTCGCGCATAAGCAACGATGTGTGAGCAGGTGCGTTATCGTGGTGCAAAAGCCAATTTTTGTTCTTCCACAAATCCGGGCGTTTCTGGCGGATTGCTTAGCGCAAATTGCGCATAACTTGCAGGTAATATTCCTTATTGACCGTTCTTCCCTGTGGCAATAACTCATGATGCACCACGCCCCTGCAATCGAAGAAAACTGTCAGCAAAACTTTCACATTCGACCGAACTTGGCGTGCTTTTTTCGGTCTTGGTTCGTGCGGCAGCTTCCATTGAGATGATTGAACTTTGGTTTCCACGTCATAACCGTAAACCCACGATTCGTCACCAGTTATGACCCTCTGGAGCAAGTTTGGGTCGTCGCGGACAGAGTTTAACATCTCATTAGCGATGCTGTTTTTGGTCGCAATTGAGCAATTTTGGCACGAATTTCGCGGCGAAAAATCGAAAAATCGAAGACGATACAAAACACGTGCAAGCAAAGCAGCTGTCAACAATAAAGTGAACATTAAAAATGGCCGAGCTTGTCGGCATAAGTGAGAGACATGTGTACCAACATAACGCCACAAAAAAATCGAAATTCGAATATACGTAACCCACGAAAATTCAAAATTCGCGATACTTTTTGAACAGACCACGTATATTGAATTTATCTCGGTAGGACTGCACGGCCAATTTGTGTCCGCTTACCTACGTTCGATCGATAAATCCCAAATTGTGACCTAAAAAACATTGCCCCTCGTGGCCTAATAAATTGAAATTAAACTAATAATTACTTGTGATTATTGCGGAAATTATAGCCAATGAAAAAGCTCATTGACTCAACAACCTGTCTAGTAAATCATAATCCTAGCCCATTTTTATTATATATCCCTGCATTCATGTGCAAAGGAAACCGTGCCAAAAAAGGGTTACCCACATCCATATTCTTCTTGTTCGCTTTCCTCCTGCCATTTTTATTCTTCCATAAATTCGTTTTTTTTTTCTTCGGCTAATTGATATTATTAATGTACGTAATTTGCTTTATTTTCCAAAAGGTAGGCAACAACATAATGCAATTACAAATCTAAGCAACAAACTGGATTTTGTGTCCGCGGGTGCTGTGCTGTGACTAAAAATATCCTACGTAATCTAATAAGTGCCAAATCGCTTTCGGGTCTATCATCGGACCACTCCCCTTTGCTAATAACTCTTCTCCAAAGGCTGATGTCGTACAAAACTAACTTAACTGGCTTATATACAAGAAGTATGTGTGCTCCAATATTGAACTAACCCCACAGCTAAACAGGCGGACATCGATTGCTCTACTGATTCTCAGGAATCAGTACTCGGGGCAACAGCCATAAAGTCAACACCAAATTTGAAGAATGTGCAATACAAACCTGTTGATCGAACAACTTGTTCTCGAAAAGAAACGACTGCGAAGGTCCTGGCAAACAATCAGATCGCCGTCTTTAAAGTATTCTCTTAATAAAGCAACACGAAACTTTACCAAGGTTTTAAATCAAGATGAAGAAAAAGCACCGCCGGTACATTGAAAAACTATCACCATCCAGTACAAAGCATCCCTTGTGGACGGCTCACCAAAACCGTAGTTCTCCGATCGAATCATGCTTCGGGTGCTGACCTAATAACTCAAAATATGATAATTAAACTTCCAAACTGTGCTATCGAGGTCATCAGTAAGCTCTTCAACAGAATCACAAGACTTGGCTACTACCCAAAAAAAATTTTAAAAAACTATTATCATAATGGTACCGTAGCCCGGTGAAGAAAAAACCAATCCGTCTTCGTACAGACCAATAAGTCTACAATCGTGCCTGTCTACACTTCTTGAAATATGTCTTCTTTCGCGCATAATATCATACATGAGTGCAAACAATGTTATCATAACACATTTGGTTTCCAAGAAAAACATGGAACAATCGAGCAATTCAACCGGATAACATCAGAAATACGTTCTACCTTCGAGCAAAGGGAATAAGAATTTTCAATTGAAACTAAAAGCCATCAGCCTCCATTGGATTATGAACCCTCAATCTCCGCTGTGCTTGGACTTTAAGGTCCTGCTCTAAACTGTACTCTCAAGCCAATCCGGACTGTGGGGACACGCGAGTAGGAGCAAGATTGACATCATACAGCGCGCACAATCCAAAATTCTGCGAACTATTTCAGGGGCACCACGGTATGTTCGGAACGAAAACATCCAAAGGGATCTTGACATTCCGCCAGTAATTAATGAAATATCCAAGCTTAAAGTGAGCTACCATAGCAAACTATCTCTGCACTCAAATCATCTTGCAAGGGGCTTGACTCGGGCAACCAGCAAAACCAACCTACAACGCAACGACTTTCCAGCCCAGAAATAACTCTGATAGGGCCCTTTTACTCATAGACAGTCAACATGACTGTTAGTTAGGCTTTAGCTATATGATTTAATAAACTTTTTGCTGGTCTCCCTAGAGAGATTCAAAAAGATGTTATACATTTGCAGTGATAAGGGGTCTTTTAGCCGAATAATTAATGCTCAACGACTTGCTCATATAAAAAATTTGACATTAACGTATTGAATATTCAACCTTCATATGACTGGTTAAACGGTACCTTCTATCTTGTTAGACCCTGTACCCAAAGGGTAAAGGGTATATTAAGTTTGTGCAAATGTATGTAACAGGCAGAAGGAGGCGTGGCAGACCCCACAAAGTATATATATTCTTGATCAGCATGACGAGCTGAGTCGATATAGCCATGTCCGTCTGTCCGTCTGTCCGTCCGTCCGTCCGGATGAACACACGGATCTCAGCAACTGTAAGAGCTAGAGGAACCGTATTACCAATGTAGATTCTACTAATACTCACGCAACTGAAGTTTATTTTTTTTAGTCGGCGCCACGCCCACCGCCCCCGCAATTTGTATTTTCATTTTTGCACTGCACCGCACAATTTCCAAGCTAAAATTTTTTTAAAAATACACATGATATTGCAGCATGAATTTCTACCGATCCTAAAAATTTAATCAAGATTGGTTAATTAAAAAACGCACAATAAATACATAAAGTTTACAGGCGCTAACCACAAGCAATATATTTATTTGCTCAAACAAACGGTAAATCGCTTGCGTTCGGTGGTTGATTTTTCTCGAAGTTCCGCTGCAGCTGCACCACCTTCATATACATATGTATGAATGTGCCTTCAATATATTTTTACTGTATTAGCTGCTAATTTAAAACCGGACTAGTTGTAAATATTTTTTTTGTTTGGATTTATTTTGCTTATTGCCAAATTTGTACAGGGTCTGTAACAGTCGGGAAACTCGGCTGAAACGTTCTTACTTGTTTTGTTAGTGGTAACTGACTATACATCTTGGGTGAATTTGGGTAAAGGATGTTCTACCTGGTGTACTCGGTTGCATGGCTTGTACAGGTTGAAAATTCTAAACAATTTCCATCATTCTTATTGGGTTGTGGGATTAATAAACCCTTGGTGGAAGTAGAGGATCCTTAAATAATATTTTAAAATTTTTGAATAGTTTTTAAAATTTATTTTAATAAAATAAATGTTTGGTTCGCTTATTTGCTCTATACTATTGATCACTACCGAAGTTGTCGTCGCTGCAGTCATTAAGCTTGATACTAATTGGCCGAAGCAGTTGGTCAGTTAGTTAATTTTAATATTGTCATTTCTGCGATTTTTCTCAGTTTTAACGTACTTGGTTTTAATCGGTGGAAAATTAATTGATACCGCGTTATCGGATTGCATCCGGAAGTCCATTGTTGCCTCATATTAATGCGCGGTTAATGCTCAAGTCTTTTATGCAATTTTTTTTGATTTCTTGTTCGAAATTTCGTTTGTATGTGACAATACTCGGTACATTTACTCCATTCTGGAAGTTTCAGAATCCATTTTTGGACAATTTTTGTTTCTCTGTAAATATAATAAATTTACATGGGGACCGATACTCATATAATGATAATGTAAACGGAGATTCTGTTTGAACAAACAGTACCACACTTCTATGTTTAGTTTGCATATTTCTATTCCACTCTTTATTAACAAAACTTTTTGAAATTTTTTGGAACATAAGAAATTCATGATTTAATTGCGTGTGTAAAGGTATAAGATTATGTGCAGTTAAAGCATAAAAACGAAAATTACAACTTCATCTGCATTACTATTAGGAGAACCTATAGCTCTTACATTTTCTGAGATCCTTTCGATTAACCAGACGGAATTTGCTGGGCCTGCCACTCCTCATTCTGCTTGTTACATACATTTGCACAAACTTAATAAGTCATTTATCTTTTGGGTACAGGATTTAAAATCTGGCGAACGGAATCTAAGTTCGTCCAGCGCACGGTGGATGTAATTAACTACACGGTAAGTTTACATGTTTGCGTTGTATCGTGTTCTGAATTCAAATTGATGTCTACTAAGCAAACTTTGCTCGAACATTTTCGAAAAGGTGGAGAGCAAGCTATTATGCCCGTGGGAGTCAGGAGAGAGTGGATCCTTTCCATCCTTAGACATCATGCACGCTTCCAAGGACCAGAAAAGTGGTGAAAATTCGTTTACCTAAATGCAAAAATAAATTATATTTTTTAAGATTTTTTTGGTTGTCTGACCATAATTAATTCCTCAACAGTGTTAATGTGCAGAGAGAAATATAAGTTTTAAAGTTTGCAACGCGGTAAAGAAGACTTCTTCGACCCTATTAAGCATATAAGTTAAGCACTCTTTAGCGAACAAACAAGCAAATTGCTGACAAGGCAAAAAATGCGGTTAGTGCTTTGTATGCTGAGTCGCCACGATGTGTTGGTGTCTTGATAGAATGCAAGATCGCCCTCAAGTAGCCAGTTAGGCCGGCTATAGCCAATCATGTTTATACAATAAGATTCAGATTGCTTTGTGACCTTTAGAAGGCAAGTTATATAAAGTTAAACTCCGCAGTAAGCCTGTGTTATTAACTAAATATTATAATAGATATTGTTGAGTCAATGAGCTTTTTCATTGGCTATATTTTTCCGCAATAATTACAAGTAATTATATTAGTTTGATTTAAATTTATTAGGCCACGAGGGGCAATGTTTTTTAGGTTACAATTTGGAATTATATGTCGAACGTAGGCAAGCGGACACAATGAGGCCGTGCAGTCGTACCGAGATAATTTTATATATATATTTTACAAAGTTAAGGATTATCTATCGAACGTAGGCAAGCGGACACAATGAAGCCGTGCAGTCGTACCGAGATAATCTTTATATATAAAAAGTCGCAAGCGGACCCGAATTGGCCGTGCGATCGCTACAAAGTATTAAACCGAATAGAACGATGAAAAATGATAGAGCTTAGGCAAAGGGCCGCGCAATGAGATGAAGGTAATAGGGAATAGAAAGACAAAGATAGATAAAGGGAAGTTAAGAGAGTCTTAAGACTCTTAAGAGTCTGACTCTGGTCGCATAACCAAACAGATATCACATTGTCCTTCCAACGACGGACAAGGATTTGATAAACAATTACAAAGTAGATGTCATGCTGTCTGTCCAGCGACGGACTAGGAACGGACATCCAATAACTTATATTCATGTCTGTATGTTTCTACGCAAAATACCCTCTCAGTTTTAAACCTATCGGGTATAAACAGATCTTTCTTTC
The DNA here is from genome assembly GCA_021224005.1 of Drosophila setifemur. Lineage (NCBI taxonomy): Eukaryota > Metazoa > Arthropoda > Insecta > Diptera > Drosophilidae > Drosophila > Drosophila setifemur. The sequence continues at coordinate 562,763 of JAJJHY010001767.1, forward strand.
TACTACAGGAAGTATATAGTTATGTATTCAGAACTTAATTTGGTCAAAAAAATATAAAAACAAGAAAGGAAGGCTAGCTTCGGTACCCGAAGCTTAGAATACCCTTGCAGACCAGTTGCCTTCAAACTGTTTGATCGATTGTATGACAGCTATAGGATTTAGTGATCCGATTTTTGGTTTTTAATTTTCTAAAACGGCATTAATGTCTATGAAAACTGTATTTCTTAAGAATGAATTAATTGTCTTGAAAACACCAGAGTTATGCTCAATGACCCATTTTCTCACATCGTTCCTATGGCAGCTATAGGATATAGAAGTCCGTTTTTGATGAAACTTTAAGGATAAGTTAAAATAGAGTTTAAAAAAAGTTTCACAAAAAATAAATAAATTATCTTGAAAAATAGCGAATTTATGGCTTTTTTCCCAATCTTTCACATGGCAGCTATGTGATGTAGTGTTCCGATTCCGGTCATTCCGACTTCCGGCAAAATTTCAGTCCGATAGCTTCAAAACTGAGAGACTAGTTTACATAGCAACATACAGACATACGGACAGACAGACAGACGGACAGACAGTCGGACATGGACTAGCACTCTAAGAGTTTCTTGGAGCTTATTCATGATGCATGCAGCATTTTTGCGACGGATCTTGAATTGAATTGGCTCAGTTGCTCTGGCAACGAGAGTATACAAAATGTTAATGTATTGGGATATGCGGTCATTACGTCATTAGATTATGTAGGCAATTTAGATTATTAAAGGTATTGTTATAACTATGACACAATATTGTTTGATTACATTTTCAGACCCTGTACCCAAAGGGTAAAGGGTATATTAAGTTTGTGCAAATGTATGTTACAGGCAGAAGGAGGCGTGGCAGACCCCACAAAGTATATATTTTCTTGATCAGCATGACGACCTGATTCGAAATAGCCATGCCCGTCTACCCATCTGTCCGTCCGTACGTCTGTCCGTCTGGATAAACGAATGGATCAAAGAAACTGTAAAAGCTAGAAGAACCATATTACCAGTGCAGATTCTCGTAATTATTACTCAGATGAAGTTTATTTTTTTTCTTCCGGTGCCACGCCCACCGCCCTCGCAATTTGTATTTCAATGTTTGCAGTGCACTGCACTGCACTGCACAATTTCAAGATACAATTTTTGAAAAAATACACATGATATTGCAGCATGAATTTCTACCGATCCTGAAAATTTCATCAAGATTGGTTAATTAAAAAACGCACAATAAATACCCAAAGCTTACAGGCGCTAAACACAAGTAATCTGTTTATTTGCACAAACAAACGGTAAATCGCTTGCGTTCGGTGGTTGGTTTTTCTCGGACGTGCTGCTGCAGCTGCCACTACCTTATGATACATATGTATGAATGAGCGCCTTCAATATATTTATACTGTATTAGCTACTGGTTGACAAAGAATGGCGTGGTCGAATGGTTTCGACGTTTAACTGAAAGCGCGAAGATCTTGGGTTCGAATCCCAGACCGGACTCGGTGTAAATATATATATTTTTTTTTAGTTTTGATTTATTTTGCATACTCAATAGGTTTCATTAATTTTACTTTAGCATTAAATGACATTGGTACCTTCGGGTAGATGCTGTTATTATTAGTTATAGACCCTGTACCCAAAGGGTATTAAGTTTGTGCAGATATATGCAAGAGGCAGAACGAGGAGTGGCAGACCCTACAAAGTGTATATATTATTGATCAGCATAAGAAGCCGAGTTGATGGAGCCATGTTCGTCTGTCCGTCCGTACGGTTGAACAAACGGATCTCAAAAACTGTAAGAGCTAGAGTAACCATATTACTAATGCAGATTCTCCTAATACTGATGCAGATGAAGTCGAGGCCACGCCTACCGCCCCCTCAATTAGTATTTTTATGTTTGCACTGCACTGTACAATTCAAGCTAGTGTCTTCTGTTTTTTCACACGCAATTGGAGCATATGTCATGAATTCAAAACCCCGGACACCATGCAAAACTTTTTAAAATTTTTTGTGAGTTTTACATTTTTCAAATTTTAAATTAGCTAATTATAAAATTTTTGTTTACATATTATTTCTATATTATTTGTTACCAAGCACTTCGAAATGGAGTTGTACGCCTTCAATATATTTTTTCAGGATTAAATACTTGCGTCGTGTATATGGTGGTGCAATAGTTAGGACAACTGGCTTATAACACGAAGGTCTCTGGTTCAAGCCTCAGACACGGTAGTTTTTTTTGCATGCCATGAATGACACAAGAATGTCGAGGGTTTTAACGTGAGCACCTGCTACGATGACTCAATCTCACGGTCCCCATGGACACGGGATTAATTTATGCGTCAATCAGCGCCCCCTTGGAACATTGTTCTGCGGGATACCAAATAAAAGCCAATATATTTGATCTTGACTTACTCCTTGTTTAGGAGGGAGGCCTATCTAAAACCTCATCCGATATGTCACGGGTCACGGCACCCGGCTGTACGAGGGCTGTTCAAAAAGTATCGCGAATTTTTTGTTTTTTTCAAAAGTTATTTATTTATTTATGAATATCTATTTTGTCCCCTTTAAAATAATCCCTATTAAATATTATACACTTGTGCCAACGGTTTTTCCAATCTTCAAAGCACTTCAAAAATTCATTTTTTTTTAATCTTGTTCAGCTCCTCCTTCGATGCCGTCTTTATCTCGTCAAGCGTAGCGTAACGTCGCCCTTTCATGGGCCTCTTCAGTTTAGGGAACAAGAAAAAGTCACAGGGGGCCAGATCTGGGGAATACGGTGGCTGCGGCATCATTAGTGTGTTTTTTTTGGCCAAAAAGTCGCGCACAAGCAACGATGTGTGAGCAGGTGCGTTATCGTGGTGCAAAAGCCAATTTTTGTTCTTCCACAAATCCGGCCGTTTCTGGCAGATTGCTTCGCGCAAATTGCGCATAACTTGCAGGTAATATTCCTTATTGACCGTTCTTCCCTGTGGCAAGAACTCATGATGCACCACGCCCCTGCAATCGAAGAAAACTGTCAGCAAAACTTTCACATTCGACCGAACTTGGCGTGCTTTTTTCGGTCTTGGTTCGTGCGGCAGCTTCCATTGAGATGATTGAACTTTGGTTTCCACATCATAACCGTAAACCCACGATTCGTCACCAGTTATGACCCTCTGGAGCAAGTTTGGGTCGTCGCGGACAGAGTTTAACATCTCATTAGCGATGCTGTTTTTGGTCGCAATTGAGCAATTTTGGTACGAATTTCGCGGCGAAAAATCGAAAAATCGAAGACGATACAAAACACGTGCAAGCAAAGCAGCTGTCAACAATAAAGTGAACATTAAAAATGGCCGAGCTTGTCGGCATAAGTGAGAGACATGTGTACCAACATAACGCCACAAAAAAATCGAAATTCGAATATACGTAACCCACGAAAATTCAAAATTCGCGATACTTTTTGAACAGACCACGTATATTGAATTTATCTCGGTAGGACTGCACGGCCAATTTGTGTCCGCTTACCTACGTTCGATCGATAAATCCCAAATTGTGACCTAAAAAACATTGCCCCTCGTGGCCTAATAAATTGAAATTAAACTAATAACTACTTGTGATTATTGCGGAAATTATAGCCAATGAAAAAGCTCATTGACTCAACAACCTGTCTAGTAAATCATAATCCTAGCCCATTTTTATTATATATCCCTGCATTCATGTGCAAAGGAAACCGTGCCAAAAAAGGGTTACCCACATCCATATTCTTCTTGTTCGCTTTCCTCCTGCCATTTTTATTCTTCCATAAATTCGTTTTTTTTTTCTTCGGCTAATTGATATTATTAATGTACGTAATTTGCTTTATTTTCCAAAAGGTAGGCAACAACATAATGCAATTACAAATCTAAGCAACAAACTGGATTTTGTGTCCGCGGGTGCTGTGCTGTGACTAAAAATATCCTACGTAATCTAATAAGTGCCAAATCGCTTTCGGGTCTATCATCGGACCACTCCCCTTTGCTAATAACTCTTCTCCAAAGGCTGATGTCGTGCAAAACTAACTTAACTGGCTTATATACAAGAAGTATGTGTGCTCCAATATTGAACTAACCCCACAGCTAAACAGGCGGACATCGATTGCTCTACTGATTCTCAGGAATCAGTACTCGGGGCAGCAGCCATAAAGTCAACACCAAATTTGAAGAATGTGCAATACAAACCTGTTGATCGAACAACTTGTTCTCGAAAAGAAACGACTGCGAAGGTCCTGGCAAACAATCAGATCGCCGTCTTTAAAGTATTCTCTTAATAAAGCAACACGAAACTTCACCAAGGTTTTAAATCAAGATGAAGAAAAAGCACCGCCGGTACATTGAAAAACTATCACCATCCAGTACAAAGCATCCCTTGTGGACGGCTCACCAAAACCGTAGTTCTCCGATCGAATCATGCTTCGGGTGCTGACCTAATAACTCAAAATATGATAATTAAACTTCCAAACTGTGCTATCGAGGGCATCAGTAAGCTCTTCAACAGAATCACAAGACTTGGCTACTACCCAAAAAAAATTTTAAAAAACTATTATCATAATGGTACCGTAGCCCGGTGAAGAAAAAACCAATCCGTCTTCGTACAGACCAATAAGTCTACAATCGTGCCTGTCTACACTTCTTGAAATATGTCTTCTTTCGCGCATAATATCATACATGAGTGCAAACAATGTTATCATAACACATTTGGTTTCCAAGAAAAACATGGAACAATCGAGCAATTCAACCGGATAACATCAGAAATACGTTCTACCTTCGAGCAAAGGGAATATTGTCGGAATATTGTATGGATGGGCACATCGCATCTCAAGCAACATCACAACAAGCTGATCATCTTGTGTTAGTTGAGAAGTGGTTATGAGACTGGCGGATCAAATTAATGAACAAAAGCTTACTCTGAACTGGCAATCTTGCCCTCCACTAACCCCTTATCCCCCAAAGCCAACAATGTAACGTATCTCGGCGTCCATCTTGATAGGCGTCTAACCTGGCGCAGACATATTAAATGCAAGAAATTTCAATTAAAACTAAAAGCCATCAGCCTCCATTGGATTATGAACCCTCAATCTCCGCTGTGCTTGGACTTTAAGGTCCTGCTCTAAACTGTACTCTCAAGCCAATCCGGACTGTGGGGACACGCGAGTAGGAGCAAGATTGACATCATACAGCGCGCACAATCCAAAATTCTGCGAACTATTTCAGGGGCACCACGGTATGTTCGGAACGAAAACATCCAAAGGGATCTTGACATTCCGCCAGTAATTAATGAAATATCCAAGCTTAAAGTGAGCTACCATAGCAAACTATCTCTGCACTCAAATCATCTTGCAAGGGGCTTGACTCGGGCAACCAGCAAAACCAACCTACAACGCAACGACTTTCCAGCCCAGAAATAACTCTGATAGGGCCCTTTTACTCATAGACAGTCAACATGACTGTTAGTTAGGCTTTAGCTATATGATTTAATAAACTTTTTGCTGGTCTCCCTAGAGAGAATATTCAAAAAGATGTTATACATTTGCAGTGATAAGGGGTCTTTTAGCCGAATAATTAATGCTCATTAACGTTGACATTAACGTATTGAATATTCAACCTTCATATGACTGGTTAAACGGTACCTTCTATCTTGTTAGACCCTGTACCCAAAGGGTAAAAGGTATATTAAGTTTGTGCAAATGTATGTAACAGGCAGAAGGAGGCGTGGCAGACCCCACAAAGTATATATATTCTTGATCAGCATGACGAGCTGAGTCGATATAGCCATGTCCGTCTGTCCGTCTGTCCGTCCGTCCGTCCGGATGAACACACGGATCTCAGCAACTGTAAGAGCTAGAGGAACCGTATTACCAATGTAGATTCTACTAATACTCACGCAACTGAAGTTTATTTTTTTTAGTCGGCGCCACGCCCACCACCCCCGCAATTTGTATTTTCATTTTTGCACTGCACCGCACAATTTCCAAGCTAACATTTTTTTAAAAATACACATGATATTGCAGCATGAATTTCTACCGATCCTAAAAATTTAATCAAGATTGGTTAATTAAAAAACGCACAATAAATACCCAAAGCTTACAGGCGCTAAACACAAGTAATCTGTTTATTTGCACAAACAAACGGTAAATCGCTTGCGTTCGGTGGTTGGTTTTTCTCGGACGTGCTGCTGCAGCTGCCACTACCTTATGATACATATGTATGAATGAGCGCCTTCAATATATTTATACTGTATTAGCTACTGGTTGACAAAGAATGGCGTGGTCGAATGGTTTCGACGTTTAACTGAAAGCGCGAAGATCTTGGGTTCGAATCCCAGACCGGACTCGGTGTAAATATATATATTTTTTTTTAGTTTTGATTTATTTTGCTTACTCAATAGGTTTCATTAATTTTACTTTAGCATTAAATGACATTGGTACCTTCGGGTAGATGCTGTTATTATTAGTTATAGACCCTGTACCCAAAGGATATTAAGTTTGTGCAGATATATGCAAGAGGCAGAACGAGGAGTGGCAGACCCTACAAAGTGTATATATTATTGATCAGCATAAGAAGCCGAGTTGATGGAGCCATGTTCGTCTGTCCGTCCGTACGGTTGAACAAACGGATCTCAAAAACTGTAAGAGCTAGAGTAACCATATTACTAATGCAGATTCTCCTAATACTGATGCAGATGAAGTCGAGGCCACGCCTACCGCCCCCTCAATTAGTATTTTTATGTTTGCACTGCACTGTACAATTCAAGCTAGTGTCTTCGGTTTTTTCACACGCAATTGGAGCATATGTCATGAGTTCAAAACCCCGGACCCCATGCAAAACTTTTTAAAATTTTTTGTGAGTTTTACATTTTTCAAATTTTAAATTGGCTAATTATAAAATTTTTGTTTACATATTTTTTCTATATTATTTGTTACCAAGCACTGCGAAATGGAGTTGTACGCCTTCAATATATTTTTTCAGGATTAAATACTTGCTTCGTGTATATGGTGGTGCAATAGTTAGGACAACTGGCTTATAACACGAAGGTCCCTGGTTCAAGCCTCAGACACGGTAGTTTTTTTTGCATGCCATGAATGACACAAGAATGTCGAGGGTTTTAACGTGAGCACCTGCTACGATAACTCAATCTCACGGTCCCCATGGACACGGGATTAATTTATGCGTCAATCAGCGCCCCCTTGGAACATTGTTCTGCAGGATACCAAATAAAAGCCAATATATTTGATCTTGACTTACTCCTTGTTTAGGAGGGAGGCCTATCTAAAACCTCATCCGATATGTGGGTCACGGCACCCGGTTGTAAAGCGCAACTCCACGCAGAGTCTAAGCTCTGCCCGCAATTGGGCGTTAACCACAGCCACCACGTTACACCCCGAAGGGCCGCACCATAGCTAAGACGAAACCAGTCAACAAAAACCCGGTCGATAACAAACGAGACCTCGGAGATGAATCTATGAGTGATCCGTACATTCACACTCGTATCCCATCTGACCTGCCAGTCAAGACACACTCTTTCAACAAATTCTTACATTCACTAATCATAAAACTCTCCACATTCCTATCCAACAACCAATCATTCCGTGACAACGGCAACCCTTTCTTAATCTTGGAAAGAACGGCTCTACGCCGAACTTCCAAGTCAGGAGGGGCAGCTTCAAGCAACACTTGCATTGCCTCCGTAGAGCCAGTGCGACACACAGGCAAACATCCTACCACCATCACTCTCTGGCACGCCAGCACCTTCTTTCTGCCTGCAACAGTTGAGGCTGCATCGCACCACACAGACGACCCGTATGTTGCACATGCAACAAACAGGCCGTTGTAGATAGTACGAATAGCTCTTCTGCTCAGGCCCCAGTCATTCCGCAAAATACGGCGCACTTGCCCAACAACACCGACAAGCCGGTCTTTGAGACTGGCGAGATGAGGTGAGAAACACAACCTCTCACCAAAGGTTATGTAGAGATATTTCAACCGTGTTGCAAACCTCAGACTGGACGTCTGACAGATGGATGTCCACTAGATAAAAATCTTCTCTTAAGCAGCATTAACACCGTCTTGTCCATTGCCATACTAACCCCGACACTGTCGCTCCACTCGCGAACAATGCGCAAGCACTCCCCAGCTCTTGCCTCGATCTCTAGACGCGACCGACCCTCAACCATGATGAGCAAATCGTAAGCATACGCACGAATTACTGATTTAACATTTGGTCACTCACCCTGGCAGTGGACCCTCCCGATCCTCCCTTGGAAAAAATGCACTCTTTAAAACTTCCACACAATCCTTCCAAGCCGTTAGCATAGAGCATCCGACTTTAAAGGCACACACATTGGCTTCCCTACCTCTACCACGCACTACTTAATAGACACGAGCCCAAAGGTCGTCCCCATTGCGCTCCAGAAAAGAACTCTGCGACCCTGTCATCAAAACCGAGGCATCGGAAACACCCCACCACGGGGTTGAAACTCCTCACTCTGAATGAGAACCACTTGATGTAACAGCGCTCAACATTCAAAAAAGGGACTGCATGGCACTCGCAGAACCCTCCAGAACACCGTTCACTGCTCCATCAGTAGCTTCCCAGGGCTTGGTGACCACGCGCACTTCTTTAACTAAGGCCTCGCTGGACATCCTATCCTTCAGGTTCAGATCAAACAAATCACCCATGTTCAACACCCTGAATGCCCACCTTGGACCCCGGTTTCTCATTTACTGAGACATTCAGGACAACTTCGGCGAACTTTGCGTTGCTCGCAACTTTCCTCCGCTCGACCAAGGATCGGGTGCGGAGAACCACACCACCATCCCGCAAACGTTTAACCTCATGTACCCGCACTCCAAGGAACGGTCCAACCTCTGTCACAACCGGTCACTCCAGCATTATTGCTGCGGACCACCAAAGACCAGGTGTCTACTGGCCTGGGCAACGGAGGCGCCGACAAAGCGGTACCTGAACCCCCATGTTGCAGCACCGAGGAAGCAGTTACCTGCCCTCCCACTGCGCCCGGCGTGGGCAAAGAAGCCCGTCTCCAGCCGATCCTCAAGGCGCTCGTTTTCCGCAATAAGCGAGAAAATCAGCTCCTTGTACCGACTGCTGCAGCCCATAAGACTGCACACCGTCGCTGCCGGCAGACCACACTACCCTCGGGCTGCGGGTCTAATCTCCCCTGGACTGAGGCTTTCCTCAGCCCGCAATTTGCGTCTCCTGGTCTTCGGAGACATAGAGCATAATGCCTCTTCCGACGAGCTCGACGAGCAGCTACCACTCCTCATCGAGCTCTCATCGACATCCTCAGCAACGCTGACCTCCTCCTCAGGCCCTTCGGCCACCAGCAAATCAATTCGGCTAATCAAGCAAAGGAATAACGACTAGAAAGTGATCTGAGGACAAGTCAGTTAATGACTTCGGCCCTACCAATTTTGTTTGCCACATTTCATGTTACAGCTTATTCTATAATACTTAACCTAACCGTTGATATAAAGTGAAACTTGTAAGATGAAAAGACTAGAGCGTTGTTCATTTGCCTACCTTTAGGGTTTGATTGTAAAACCTATAAATTCACTTTCCGAAAAACTGAAAAACTTGGTGGACAGTTACTAAGACATTTCTAACAGTACTATGTGTTAATGCGTATAGTGGCAGCTTGCAGGTAGATAGTTACGATCGGCTGCAAGTTGTATTGCTTGATACGTCTGATTAGGACTCCAGTTCTTCCGTGGGCGTTTCCATTTAGATGATTAGATGCAAGGAATGTGTAATATTTTTGTTTTGAATTGTTAATAACAGTGCTTCAATACCAGGTATTGACTGTTCTGGATGGTTTTGGGTTTTTGTGCTGGTGTTGGGTTAAAGCTTTTGCAAATTATCCATGTGTGGTGCTTGCGGGAGCAAGATGACCTAACGGGTGATGGCTGTTTGGTCGAGCGGCCGTTTAGATCCTTGCATCTTCTGGTGTTGGAATCGGTTTTGTTGGTCCCAACCAACGACTGCCCACAATCGACTTGAGCAAACCACTACAGGCGATGCACTCTGGGTAGAGCGCAGTATGTTCTAGTGTGGTAAATTGCACGTGTGTCGGTTCTTACGCAAACGTCGCTCAGTTTTAAAGCTATTAGGCTGAAACTGCACCAACCCTTTTTTCTGTTGCAGGTAGTATAAAAGTCGGAACGGCCGGAATCGGAACACTGCATCCTATAGCTGCCATAGAATAATTTGAAAACAAGTAGGAACGTTACAGTCGAGAGTCCCGACGGTTACAGACCCTGAACAAATTTTGTTATAAACAAAAGAAATCAAAACAAAAAAAAAACAAAAAAGAAAGGCTAGCTTTAGAATACCCTTGGAGGCAATACCTTCAAATAAGTACTGGAAAATCGGAGGCAAGGGAATGTGACATATGCTCTAACGAACCAGCTGCTTTCAAAGGCGAATCTGAGGATGATCAAAAAAAAAGCTAAAACATAATGACGGAACTAAAATAGCAAAGACTTTGTTTGTTTTCGGATCTAGGTTCACACAACTTGACATTTCACTTTTGGAAAGTCTTGTCTGAGTAGCGAGCAACAAAACGAAAAATGTTATAAAGCATCGCTAAAATCTACAATCCCTTCTGTGTAAGAGCGAAAATTTGACCGAAGCTGAAAAAAATGAATGCAGTTATTGTAGGAGGACATGTAGAATTGTGATGAAAGTTTGTCTTGAGCCCAGCGAGCACTGCACACCAATTATCAGCAGTCAGTAACCTAAAATTTCCCTATGATGTCCAATGCTTCTTGGGAATTACATGGTTTTACATGCCAGCATATGGCAAAAATGTTCGCTCCAAAAAAAAACGTATATATCACGTTGTTTATTTGCTCGAAGTCAAGGGTTTCTTCTGTTAAAATGCTCACCATTCCTAAGTTGGAGTTAACAGCAGCACATTTGTTAGCGGAATTAATTGGAAGCATCAGTAAAATAGTCTCATTTCCTTGTAGCTTTTTATGTTGGTCAATTTTGACAAAAGCTCCAGAAATCACGAAACTATCCAATTTTAACATAATTTTTTCCATAATATCCACTGAAGGAACGACGTTGTTTCTTGCGGAATTAAGAAGGTTTGTTAGCATCTGCGGGGGCCACTTGATTGTTGGTTTTCCTTACCAACGTCTTCGATCCCAGGGCTTAACATTAGCACCATTAACATCATTGTCGTGGAACTATGATGAGCGGAGAGTAAAAAATAAACAACTGTTGCTAAGATTTCTACACGCGACATTACCCAAGGTTAACGAACCGAATTCAGAGGCCGTTCTGAAAGGTTTATAAGTTTTTAGTTTTGGATGTATTTTATGAATTTGATGTAGTCTTTTGAGTAGATAAATCATCCATGATTTAATAAATTAAATTAAAGGTCAATAACATTTATAATTACAGATCATTTCAGGTATTCAAATATTTTTATGAATATTGATGCATTGGCCATCGCCAAATTTATCTTAAATCAAACTAATAAAAATTAAAACAAATAGCAATCATTCAGGGATTGAATATATTGTTTATGTATTAGGCAAATCCATACTTCAAAGGGACGAACAAATATTTTGGTTTTTTGAAAACTGATTCCGTATCGAATGATAAGTACATAAAGTTACCCTTATTTAGATAATATATAGTAGATTTAAAAAATTTAATTTAATTTTCGTGTTAATTGAAAATTATGCCAGTGACAGGTAATCCTGAAGGGAATACAGCTACTGGCTTATTCATGCGCTAATTTTATGCCAGTGACATAGAAAATAGTATTTAAAACAAGTAAAACGTTACAGTCGAGTTTTCCGACAGTTAAATACCCTGTACCAATTTGGTTATAAGCAAAATAAAAATATTTATATCGAGTTTGGTCTGGGGTTCAAGCCTAAGACCATCGTGCTTTCATTCTGTCGTCCTCACCAATGGACCACCCTATACTTTCCAAAATTGTAGCTAATACAGTATAAATATATTCAAGGCGCACATTCATACATATGTATATGGAGGTAGTGCGTATTCAGCGGCACTTCCGAGAAAAATTAACCACTGAACGCAAGCGATTTACCGTTACTTTGAACAAATAAACAGATTGCTTGTGGTTAGCGCCTGTAAACTTTGGGTATTTATTGTGCGTTTTTTAATTAAACAATCTTGATGACATTTTCAGGATCGGTAGAAATATACATGTGTATTTTTTCAAAAATATTATAAGCTTCGGGCCAGAAGCTAGCCTTCCTTTCTTGTTTATTTTCAAAATTTCCAATTTATGACACTTTTTCCCAATCGTTCCTATGGCAGCTATGTGATGTAGTGTTCCGATTTGGTTCGTTCCGACTTATATACTACCTGCAACGGATTGAAGTTTCGGTGTTTCAGCCGACTGAGAGACTCGTTTACATAGCAACCGACAGACGGACATGGCTCGATCGAATCGGCTGGTGATGCTGATCAAGAATATATATACTTTATAGGGTCGGAGACGTCCCCGTCACTACGTTACAAAGTTCTGGTCAAACTTATAATAGCCTCTGCAGGAAGGCTGTCTTCGGTACCCGATGCTTAGAATACCCTTGTTTTTAATTTTCTAAATTGAAAGTGTATATGAATATGAATGTATTATCTTGAAAACACGAAAGTTTACGCATTTTCTCCAGTCTCTTAGATTTAAAGCTATCAGGCTGAAACGTTGCACCAGTCCTTCTTTTTGTTGCAGCTAGTTTATATGTCGGAACGGCTCGAATCGGAAAACCACATTACATAGCTGCCATAGGAACGATTAGGAAAAATGTAGAAAATTAGCCATTTTGAAAGATAATTGTTTCACTAAAAATCCATATTTAATGTCTTAAGTAGTCATTAACCTATCCTGAAAGTTTCTTAGAAATTGGACCCCAATATCCTTTGGCTGTTACTGATGGGAAAAATATCTTATTCTATTTAACTCAGATGTTTTTCAGGATACATTTTTTTAATGACTTATCCACTTACAAGCCGTACAAAAGGAAGATTTATATATATGTATGTAAGTCATGCTATGTTATTCCGCTTGTTGGACCGTAATCGTGCCAAACCCGTGCGTTCTTCTTCCTCGTCGCTAGTATATTGATGAATGCTGGTTCCACTAACGCCACCCACTCGAACTGAAGACGTTGCCTGCATAAGCTCTTGGTCTGGAGCATTGCGATTTTCATATAGCAATACTTGAAGTGTTTCTTCGTAAATGCGAGCTTCAGGAAATTCGACTTTTGTGTGCTTTCGGTCGGTTGCGTAAACTATCGAAGTGCAACATACTTCAGCGACCTTTTTGCCATGCCCGTAAAAGGACCAGCAACAGATTTCACTAGGTCCAATTACGTCTTTGATAAACAAGATCCGTTCATTAAAGCGCAAGGAAAGCTTATCGAAGAGCTCAATATTTTTAAGCAAGTTATCATCTGATGCGCTTGTGTACGAATATTTGTTATTTTGACGCTGTACTACTAAAATAACAGCCGGCTTCGAGGATCCACTAATTAGAAGTTGCTCCTCCTTTTGTGAAGTTATGAGTGGAATGCGGCAAATTGGTTTTGGTTCCTGGTGCGCATATAGTGCTCGTTCACATGACAGGGCGAGCTCTGTGATGCAGTAGTATTTAGCTTCAGCAAGTAATTCTGCTATTTCCCTGTTTGTTTCAGGTAAAGGGACAGTGCCATCTCGCAAAAAGTTAAGTATAATACCAAAGTGATGTCCACAGCGGTCTATTAATATCCAGCCTACAAATAAAAACTAGTAATTAGAGTTTATATTATATATTAATTTAATACTAAATAGTACCTTCTGAATCGGTCAGCACCTCCATTCGCCCACTAAACATTGCACTCAGCATTGTATCATTATTTTTAGTCAGTGTACCGATTGTCGTATAATACAAACGACCACCAACATTCAGTTTGACATACTGAGAAGAACGTCCTTTTAACCAAACTTTTTGATCACCTGACATAAGTTTAGATTTTTCAGGAAGGACGAGAATTTGGCTATTTTCATCAGAGAATTCTGTGGCACAATTTGTTAAACCGCCGACACCCTCTTCCCTGAAGCTATTGCATATGCTATCATTGAAATTACTCATACCCCAAACGGTGATGGACCAATTATGATGAATTCTTTCACAAGGATAAAATTGAAATACCAGAAATTTTTAATTATAATTTTTACATTTGTACGAATTTCAAATTTGTATGTATTTAATAAACATTACATTGTCATTGTTTTGCCCATTCAAGAAGTGTGACCGACCCTGCCCGGTCTAAATATACCATTTTAATATTCAAAAATATACTCAACTATGTAATTTAATTTGTTTGTAGTCCCGTTAATATAAATGAATTTTACAAACGATCAAGACGACTAAGCCAGCAGAAAGAGTTAAGTCGTTCGGATAATTTGTATACATATGCACTCTGTTTTGTTTTTTATACCCTTGCAGAGGGTATTATAATTTTGACCAGAAGTTTGTAACGCAGTGAAGGAGACCTTTCCGACCCTATAAAGTATATATATTCTTGATCAGCATCACCAACCGAGTCGATCTAGCCATGTCCGTCTGTGTGTCCGTCTGTCGGTTGCTATATAAACTAGTCTCTCAGTTTTGAAGCTATCGGGCTGAAACTTTGCACCAACCCTTCAATCTGTTACAGGTGATATATAATCGGAACAGCCGGAATCGGAACACTACATCACATAGCTGCCATAGGCACGATTGGGAATAAGTGTCGTAAATTCGAAATTTTTTGAAATAATTAATTCAATCTTTAGATAGCTTTATTAAATGAATATTTTAACCTATCTTGAAAGTATTATCAAAATCGGACTAAATCAAATGGCTGCCATAGGAACGATGGGAGGGAAAAAAAAGCATAACTCTGGTGTTTTTCAAGACAATTAATTCATTCTTGAGAAAAACAGTTTTTATAGACATTAAAGCCTTTTTAGAAATTTAAAAACAAAAAATCGGATTACTATATCCTATAGCTGCCATACAAACGTTTAAACGGTTTGAAAGCAAGGGTATTCTAAGCTTTGGGTACCGAAGCTAGCCATCCTTTCTTGTTTTTTTTTTTATCGGATGCTTGGTCAGCTGTTAACGATAACGAAATATAGAACATGCGCATAGAGCGCAATTATAAACGTGCTTTTCCTTAACAGAATTTTACCATAGTTCAAAAATGTTTTTTTTTTTACAAATAAAAATTGTTATTTGTTAAGATTATTTAAGGTCTTGGTCTTTCCTTATCAATTGTAACGTAGATTATAGCCGGGGTGGAGACTCAGTCCGGCCAATGTCGGTTACAAGCAATTTATACCTACTGGGACTTGAAAAGGGTAGCAAAGGGAATGTGCTAAGTTCTGCGTGGCGCACCGTAACGTATCTGCGTATCCCTGGACTGATTTACTGGGTGCTCTACGTCAACACGGGCCTTTTTGGGATTTGGATAATTACCACCCATTACCACTCGATTAACCGCAAGGGGCAAAATACTCTCACGGAAAGCCGAGGGCGATGTTTGTTGTCGAACATTATGCTGGGAATATTTATCCTGTTGGGAACAATAGTAAATTTACTTAAAAACGTTGATTGATTTATTACAATTTTTTTATATCCCTAGCTTTCTGTCCAGTTGAACCCTAAAAAAATATATTAATTTCCCCTATATATAAGAATAACCTTTTTTCCTTTTCCGCGTAAGTTTTATGAATGCGGCTTTCGAAACACACAAAGAATGAATTAGTTACCTTAAAAAATTTAAAATCTAAGGCACTTTTTTCCAATCGTTCTTATGGCAGCAATGTAATGTAGTTTTCCGATTCGAGCCGTTCCGACACATAAACTACCTGCAACAGAAAGAAGGACTAGTTTCAGCCTGATAGCTTCAAATCTAAGAGACTTGTTTACATAGCAACCGACAGGCGGACATGGCTACATCGACTCGGATGGTGATGCTGATCAAGAATATATATACTTTATAAGGGTCGAAGGTCCTTTACTGCGCTACAAACTTCTGGTCAAAATTAAAATACTTTGCAGGGGTACATTTACATTTATTTAATTCGAAGCTTGTTGGTAAACATTATTTTTGATTTCGATTTTCGTATCAGCATGACGAGCTGAGTCGATATAACCATGTCCGTCTGTCCGTCCGTCCGGATGAACACACGGATCTCAGCAACTGTAAGAGCTAAATGAACCGCATTACCAGTGTAGATTCTCCTAATACTGACGCAATTAGAGTTTATTTTTTTAAGTCGGCGCCACGCCCACCACCCCTGCAATTATTATTTGAGTTTTTGCACTGCCCTGCAATGCACAATTTTCAAGCTACATTTTTTTAAAAATAGACATGCAATTGGAGCACAGATTTTTACCGATCCTGAAAATTTCATTAAGATTGGTTAATTAGAAAGCGCACAATAAATACCTAAAGTTTACAGGCGCTAAACACAAAAAATCTGTTTATTTGCGCAAACAAACGGTAAATTGCTCGCGTTCGGTGGTTGATTTTTCTCGGAAGTGCCGCTGCAGCTGCACCTGCCACTACCTTCATATATGTACATATGTTTGAATGTGTGCCTTCAATATATTTATACTGTATTAGCTGCTAATTTATAAAGTTTTGTGTGGTCGACGTTTGATTGAAAGCGTGAAGATCTTGGATAAATATTTTGTTGTTTTTTTTTGGTTTTGATTTATTTTGCTTATAACCAAATTTGTACAGGGTCAGTAACAGTCGGGAAACTCGACTGTAACGATCTAACTTGTTTTTAATTTCATAATTGTTTCATTGCACAATCGAGGTTAATTAAGACTACACAGCATAATGATACCAAATCATTTTTAAGACTCTGTACCCAAAGGGTAAAGGGTAAATTAAGTTTGTGCAAATGTATGTAACAAAGTATATATATTCTGGATCAGCATGACGAGCTGAGTCGATATAGCCATGTCCGTCTGTCCGTTTGGATGAACACACGGATCTCAGCAACTGTAAGAGCTAGAGGAACCGTATTTCCAGTATAGATTCTCTTAATACTGAGGCAACAAGAGTTTATTTTTTTAAGTCGGCGCCACGCCCACCGCCCCCGCAATACGTATTTGAATTTTTGCACTGCCCTGCAGTGCACAATTTTCAAGCTTTAAATACACATGCAATTGGAGCATAGATTTCTACCGATCCTGAAATTTCATCAAGATTGGTTAATTAGAAAGCGCACAATAAATACCCAACGTTTACAGGCGCTAACCACAAGCAATCTATTTATTTGCTCAAACAAACGGTAAATCGCTTGCCTTCGGTGGTTGATTTTTCTCGGAAGTGCAGCTGCATCTGCCACTACCTTCATTTACATTTGTATCAATGTGTGCCTTCAATATGTTTATACTGTATTAGCTGCCGATTCAAAAAGTTTGGATTGGTCGAATGGCGAAGATCTTGGGTTCGAGTCCCAGACCGGACTCGGTGTAAATATGTAAATTTTTTTGTTGGTTTTGATTTATTTTGCTTATAACTAAATTTGTACAGGGTCTGTAATAGTCGGGAAACTCGACTGTAACGTTCGTACTTGTTTTTTAATGTAATCTGTAATCTGACAAAAGTCGTTAGGGAATGTAATAAGTCCAGGCATCTCAAATACTACTTTTCCATCATCGATATCTAACAATTGTTTCGAAAACATATGTGCACTTAGATCTCGTTGTAAGAGTACACTTACGTGTATACTAGCTACTAATCTAAGTGTATTTACATATCGCCAAGCTGCATCGTCAGCTGCAGTTGCTCGTGGAATAACCGGGGTTGAGTCTGAGAAAAATCACCAGAAAACAAACGTACGTTCGCCCCAAATAATCGCAATGTAATGCCTAAACACGATAGCACTTCATTTGAGATCATTAGACACATGTCATCTATCATAATTAATGCCTCTTTGTAAATTTGGAATTGGAATATTGCATTTGCTTTGATACAGCGCAAACTATCCTTAGACATATCGTTCTTACATTTCACACATAAATCGTTTGGATTCGATGCGATCCATGTATATAAGCGTGGCATTTCAACATAAAGTAACTTCCGAGTAGTCATGTATTTGACAGATCGAAAAAAGCTTGTTAGTGTCGTTGGTTT
This sequence comes from Drosophila setifemur, assembly GCA_021224005.1. Taxonomy (NCBI): domain Eukaryota; kingdom Metazoa; phylum Arthropoda; class Insecta; order Diptera; family Drosophilidae; genus Drosophila; species Drosophila setifemur. The sequence goes on from JAJJHY010001767.1 coordinate 580,974, forward strand.
CTTGATTAAAATACTCTTGTCAATTTTTCAGATATACTGTCATGTGGACGACTATAGGGTATCTCGTGGATCGCAAATGAAAGATGCGCCAAATCTCTTCGTTGCTACTGCCATAGCGACCCATTTGATATTGAGATACTTCGTCATTTGCATCAGTTACATAAAAGACGGCCGTCGCTGCCTTTATCAAACATTTACCATCGATCATTCAAGGCAGAAGAAGTCGTGTTGAAAACATCGCAAGGTCCATGGATCATCTTCATAGTTATCATTGAATGCAATTTCGGATCAACAATTTCCGGAATTACCGCTGAACTAATAGTCTATTTTATCTGATCGAATTTTATGAAATAACCATACTAAAGTATGAGCATAAGGTAGACCACGCTTTTCAATAGAGTACATCCAAAATCGGACAGTATCATATACTCGATGGTTTGTAATGAAGTCCATTGCCGTTTTTAACTTTTGCTTAAAAACTCTTGCCTATAAACTGGTATTTGACTAGGTAAAAGTTATTTTTTTATTTTAATCCATTACATGTGAACCTTATTAAAGATCGCGGCGACCATAGGTCATCGCATCTCCAATGTATGTTGCTTGCAAAAGTGTCATTCACCTACATGGTTTGCTTATCTGTCAGCATTGATAGCATTGCGGAGGTGAATATAATCATCAGAACAGTTTTGATAGGTTTAAGCTGATGTATTTCAATCTTGACATACATATTTATAGTATAACAACAGCCACTTGGTCAAGTATATAGGTAAATTTAACCTCAATGCGTTTTCACCGTTAGACATTTTATCAGCTCTAATAACAATGGTTGAGCTATTAGATGGCATTTGGTTTAACTAATTAATTTTTCTCATGAAGAACATTTTTTAGCAACAGCTTGTTTTTATGTTCGATTGTAAACACAGCGCTGATTAACGTGCATCGGAATTGCCCAAAAAATAAATCTGTAAGAACTAATGTCAGTATTAGGTAGTGACAACAGTAATCCTAGTAAGTAATGGGAGGTGTGTTAATAAAGTAATGAGACTGATCTTTTTCAAATTTTTATTCAAAGAATATTATAATGCAATACTATCGCCTTCAAAATAGTTCTCGGTTCTTCCGATCATCATAACATTGCTATTACTCCGATACTGGAATAACCTTCAGCTGGTCGGTTACAGCTGTTTGAATGTTCGCAAGAGTCCCAAAATGAGTTCCCTTGAGGTGATTTTTCAATCTCGGGAGAGAAAGAAGTCACAGGGACTCAAGTCTGGTGAATAAAGAGATTGAGGAGCTACAGGAATGTTTTTACTGTCTAAAAACTGCATTATTAAGATTGCAGTGTGACATAGTGCATTGTCGTGCACACCGTTGCTCGAAACTAATGCCACTCATACTTAGAACGCAGAAGACAAAACTGTTTCTCGAAAACTAACGCTAGGGACAAACAGATGAATGTAGGGCGTTCAAACTAATACATGTGCACTTGACAGTGTTTTAAGCCGCTCGTCTCCAGCGTTACCAGATCGGGAGCGACGTTGCCAGTATAATTTTTTTTTTACACACCTTGTATATTTGTCTGTTCATCTGCAATTTTAAGTAAAATTCCGAAAAATAAGAAAGGAAGGCTAGCTTCGGGGCCCGAAGTGATAATGTGGTAATTACCTTAAAAATGACGCCAAAGGACGTCAATTGAAAATAATAATTTATTGTATAATGCCTGTCAACAAATTTTTTGGAAGCACTGTCCATACCGGAAACCAATGTTTTTAATGGATCCGGTGGTGGGACCAATTGCTTTCGCACCGGAACAACACAACCCAGCAGATTCAATACTATACTTAAGTTCCTAACAGTAGGGACACGCATATAACATGTCTCTAATTTGAATTGATCTATCTGCATTGTAATAAATTTCCGGATCGAACCGGAATGCGGTTTTTATACCCTTGCAGAGGGTATTATAATTTTGACCAGAAGTTTGCAACGCAGTGAAGGAGACATTTCCGACCCTATAAAGTATATATATTCTTGATCAGCATCACCAGCCGAGTCGATCTAGCCATGTCCGTCTGTCCGTCTGTCCGTCTGTCGGTTGCTATGTAAACTAGTCCCTCAGTTTTAAAGCTATCGAGCTGAAACTTTGCACCGACCCTTCAATCTGTTGCAGTTAGTATATAAGTCGGAACGGGCGGAATCGGAACACTACATCACATAGCTGCCATAGGAACGATTGGGACAAAGTGTCATAAATTCGCCATTTTAAAAGATATATTGTTTATTTCTTGGTAAACTCTATTTAATAGCAATTTTAACATTTCCTGAAAGTTTCATCAAAATCGGACTACTATATCCTATAGCTGCCATAGGAACGATAGGAAAAAATGGGTCATTGAGCACAACTCTGGTGTTTTTTAAGACAATTAATTCATTCTTGAGAAAAACAGTTTGCATTAAAGCCTTTTTAGAAATTTAAAACAAAAGATCGGATCACTATATCCTATAGCTGCCATACAATCGATCGAACAGTTGAAAGGCAACTGGTCTGCAAGGGTATTCTAAGCTTCGGGTACCGAAGCTAGCCTTCCTTTCTTGTTTTTCTATACGATCGGAAAACCAAATCAAACGAAACAATAACAAAATTACTCAAATGAGTCAAGCCGTTCTTGCGTTATGGCGAGACTAACGCACAGCAATCCATTTTTATATATATAGATAGAACATTTTGTTTCAACATTCCGGGGTTGAAGAATCCGACCAGGAAATGTGAACTGATTTTTGCCGACTTTACTTTGGCGTCCCAGAGACCTACGAAAAGAGGCGCTAGTCGAGGAATGAACCTCCACTCCATTCCGTTCTCCGCTGCAAATAACTGCCGATCCAATTGCTGGTAGTTAAACGCTTCTTGCTGGTCTAGAGTGTGCTTGCATTCCCGAGATAATTTTCAGAAAATATTCAACCGTTGAAAGCCGCTTTAGGTCTCCAAAACTATAATTGATTTCCTTCAAAACAACGACTTCGCGTCTAAAAATTTGTCGAAGCCGTTGGTCCAAAAATAAAACCATTTTTGAACCGACCATGGAATTTTCTATCAATTATAATAAATTTGATGTCAATTAACTAGCAATATGTAGTTTTCTTTTTAAACCGACCATGGAAATTTCATCAATTATAATTAATTGGAGCTCAATTAACTTGCAATGAATGGTGTTTAAATTATCATTTATTTAAGGCGCCGAAGACTGGTTGATTGGAAGCGAGAACACGGAATGAAGAGTGAGTTCTCCTATTCCAAAAACAGCTTTACAGATGGTGTACATAATAAGACCTTTGCTGAATCAGTCGCCACAGTCTTATTTGCTCACCAAGTCAGAGACTGATAAATAGTATAAGTCTGATTTTTCCTACTTTTTTTTGGTAGCAATAAATGAGCATAATATTGTCGTTGCTAACAACGCCACCTTGTTCAGAGATATTTCATGCATTATCGTCCCAATGGACATTCTCATTCGGGTTAATGTTTGGTACAGCCAATACCCGAAACTCTTATTCAAGTGGTCCTGCCTTCCGCACGAAGCATTTCTATCCTTAATTTTTTTTAATTTTATTTACATTTACACTTACATTTACATTTACATTTATATTTACATTTAAATTTCCATTTACATTTCCATTTACATTTACATTTAAATTTCCATTTACACTTACATTTACATTTACATTTACATTTACACTTACATTTATATTTATATTTACATTTACATTTACATTTACATTTACATTTACATTTACATTTACATTTACATTTACATTTACATTTACATTTACATTTACATTTACATTTACATTTACATTTACATTTATATTTATATTTATATTTACATTTACATTTACATTTACATTTA
>JAJJHY010001781.1:0-143053 GCA_021224005.1 Drosophila setifemur
TCACCCATCGTTCCTATGGCAGCTATAGGATATAGTGGTCCGATTTTGATAAAACTTTCAAGATATGTTAAAATTGCTATTTAATATAGTTTACCAAGAAATAAATAAAATATCTTAAAAAATGGCGAAATTTCGGCATTTTTTCCCAATCGTTCCTATGGCAGCTATGTGATGTAGTGTTCCGATTCCGGCCGTTCCGACTTATATACTACCTGCAACAGATTGAAGGGTTGGTGCAAAGTTTCAACCCGATAGCTCAAAAACTGAGGGACTAGTTTACATAGCAACCGACAGACGGACAGACAGACAGACGGACAGACGGACAGACAGACGGACATGGCCAGATCGACTCGGCTGGTGATGCTGATCAAGAATATATATACTTTATAGGGTCGGAAATGTCTCCTTCACTGCGTTACAAACTTCTGGTCAAAATTATAATACCCTCTGCAAGGGTATAAAAACAGCCCTTGTTTACGCAAGACAAAGAAATCTAAAGTGCGTCTAACCTATTGACCAAGAAAAATGTGCCTTATTTTAAGTTGCTTGAAGAAAATGTTTGAAAACACAACTTATGTTATATTTTTATAATATTTTGAATATTATAATTGAAGTATTATTAAATAACCAAGGTTTTTGCATATTAACTTTTTTTCAATAATCATTAAAATAAAAAATATATAACAAATTTGTGTGGAAAACTGAGTGCGTCTAACCCAAGACCAGCAGTGTACATTATACATATACACGCATACAAAATTACCACTAAACATAATCATCTGCCGCAATCCCGCAGGCCGACCACGTCCCCTACCTTGGCGTCCATCTGGACCAAAGACTAACGTGGCGTAAACACAATCCCAAAACCAAAACTGGCTTGCACCCTAGAATATAAAACTCTGTTATACAAATTCACCCTAAAACCAATCTGGACATACGGCTGTAAGCTGTGGGGCTATGGAACATCAACCTCGACACCGTATAAAGAGCTCAATCCAAAATTTTGAGAACCATCTCTGGAGCTCCATGCTACATCAGCAACGAAGCATTCGAAAAGACCTGAACTTAACATCATTCAAAACCAAAATTGAAATAAGAAAGCAGAAATACTTCACAAAACTTACTGCGGACCCAACCCAGCTCGCACGATCTTTTGCTAACCGTAGAAACCAAGCGCGTCTAAGAAGAAATAACCTTCCAACCCATTGTCTATTAGGGCCATACTTAGTTCACTTAACCTAAGAGTTGAAATATTTGTCTTAGTCCCTAAACAAAGAGAACATTTAAAGCTATGAAAAATCAAGAAAGGAAGGCTCATGAGTCGGTATGAATAATATTATTATTGGTCTAAGTCCCTAAACAAAGAGAACATTTAAAGCTATGAAAAATCAAGAAAGGAAGGCTAGCTTCGGTACCCGAAGCTGAGAATACCCTTGCATACCAGTTGCCTTTAAGCCGTTCGATAGTTTGTATGACAGCTATAGTAATCCGATTTTGGGTTTTTAATTTTCTAAAACGGCTTTATTGTTTGGAAAAACACCAGAATTATGCTCAATGACCCATTTTCTCCCAACGATCCTATGGTAGCTAGGATATAGTAGTCCGATTTTGATGAAACTTTTAGGATATGTTTAAATAGTCATTAAAAAAAAGTTTCCTAAAAAATAATAATAGTGTTCCGATTCCGGCCGTTCCGACTTATACACTACCAGCAACAAATTTAAGGGTCGGTGAAAAGTTTCAGCCCATTCAGCCATTCATAGCAACAGACAGACAGACGGACAGACAGACGGACATGGCTAGATCGACTCGGCTGGTGATGCTGATCAAGAATATATATACTTTATAGGGTCGGAAATGTTTCCTTTGCTGCGTTACAAACTTCTGGTCAAAATTATAATACCCTCTGTAAGGGTATAAAAATATTTTTTTCGTAGTTTGCAGCTTAAACGCTAATAGACTGATTGGCCTAAAGGAATAAAGACCACGCTTACCTGTCTCCATTTTAAAGTCACTATCCAGTGCGAATACTGCTCTTGTATGTATTTTAAAGCCATGATACTACGAAAAGTTCCGTCCGGTTCGGTCTAAGTATTTCTGGTTAATGCACGGAAGGTGGCTGCGCAATCAGTTGCTCCGTACCATTTCTCGTAGAGGCTGCAGTCTGCATTACCATTGTCCGTTGTTTTTTTTTTTTCGCGAATCCCGTTGCACGTGATGCAAACCACCTCCCGCCCAACCGACCGAGGGGCGCAGCCGCATAACGTACGGCTCGATCGCGAAGATAGGACAGACCATGCAGGGAAAATAGTTGAAAGATTTCGAGGAAAACTACATAGAATTGTGGTGAGTAAGGTAGGTAAGAATTAGGGACTTAATATGCATAAGGTCGTTAATAGAAGAAAAATCGGACGTTAGTTGGTGCACTACGTTATAATCTGAGCAAAGTACTCTAAAGGGCTCATGCAGGACATAATTCGAACTACTATTATTTAAAGCTAGTGTGATAAAATTTTTTGTACGTCTACGGGGCACATTAAAGTTGATGCGTTCTAATGGGGCAGAACTATCAATCTCGTTGTGTATTAGTTTGAGGATGAAAAATACACCAAGCATGGTTCTACGATTAGTAAGTGTGGGTAGGTTTAGAAGCATCAGTCTACTAGAGTAAGAGGGAGGTTGAAAGTTTGGTTCCCAGTCTAAGCACGAAGATAAGGAATCTTTTTTGCACGGATTCAATTTTATCTTGGTGAACTCCATACTGAGGACTCCAGACACATGATCCGTACTCAAGAATTGGCCGGACAAGCGAGATGTACAAAGTCTTAGTCACGTAGGGGTCATTAAATTCTTTTGACCACCTTTTTATAAAGCCTAACACACCCATGGCCATATTTACCATGCATGAAATGTGGTCAGTAAATTTTAATTTGGCATCAAGTATGACGCCAAGATCATCAACACGCGTGATTCTATCAAGAAAGACTCCATCTAGAGAGTAAGCAGCAAACTGAGACTCTTTACGGTAAAATGTCATCAGTTTGCACTTAGAGCCGTTTAATTTTAGAGAATTTATTACACACCATGCCTGTAAGTTATTCAGATCGGCCTGTAATACCGATTGACGAGAGGGATCATTATATTGAATACAAAGCTTGACATCGTCCGCGTACATTAGTGCGCGGGAATTAAGCACGACCGGAAGGTCGTTAATAAAAAGTGTGAACAGCAAAGGACCAAGGTGAATACCTTGAGGGACGCCCGAGGTGACATGGATTTCACCAGAAAGTGAGCTCTTGAAAAGAACCCTTTGAGTTCTATTATTCAAGTAACTGCTGATCAATTTTAGTAAGCATACAGGGAAGCCCATTTTGTCAAGCTTTTTTAAAAGAAGAGAGTGATTAACGGAGTCGAATGCTTTACTGAAGTCTGTGTAAATGACGTCCGTTTAAAAATTTGACTGGAAGCCCTCGATAACAAAAGATGAGAGCTCCAAAAGATTAGTTGTCGTCGAGCGACGTTTCATAAATCCATGTTGGCATGGAGAAATAAAAGAGCTGCATAGGTGTTGCAATTGAGGGGTTAAAAGTTTCTCGAAAAGCTTGGGGATAGCAGACAATTTAGAGATACCTCTGTAATTGCTTGCATCGCTTCGTTTACCTTTTTTATGGATAGGAATAACGTCTGATTCCTTCCATATCCGAGGAAACGTTGAGGACTTGAGACACAAATTAAATAATTTTAGAAGATGCTTGCTCAGGTAATCGGCTCAGTATCTAAGCACGCAACCTGGTATACCATCCGGTCCTGGCGAAAAAGTTGGCTTAACCCGTTAAAGATCGGTTATAATCGAGCTTTCGTTAATGACGGGACAGAAAATTGCATTTGACCTTGGGAATTCCTGGGAATCCGTATGGTTTAAAATTTTAGCGGGTTTATATGTGGTTTTGAAAAATCTAGCAAAAAGATCGGCAATGGCCTGATCGGTGTTTGCCGATGAGTTTTCAAAGGACATAGAGGGTGGGAATAGAACAGACTTACGCTTGGTGTTAACAAAATTATAAAACTGTTTTGGGTCCTGAGTGAACAGAACTTTGCAACGAGTTAAATAATTATGATAGCACTGAGCGTTTAGCACTGTGAAATTTGACCGAGCAGTTAAGTACTGAGCATATACCTTGCTCGACCCGGTTTCTTTAAATTTAGTGTAAATTATATTTTTTATTATTTTTAAATTTTTTAAGTGTTTGGTAAACCACGGCGGAGATTCTGAATTAGGTGGATACCGCAGCGGAACACATGAGTCAAGAAACATATTTAATTTTTTATAAAATAACTCAGCACACTTCACAATGTCGGTGCATGAGTAGAGGTCGGACCAATCATAGCCGGCTAAAAGAGAGTTTAATTTAAAAAAATCAGTATTCCGAAAGCATCTGGTACGCGGGGCTCTCCTATTCGATTTGGAAACCTCGATTTCTACAATGTCGATCGTCGTCTCGAAAGTGGGATGATAGTGATCTTCAGGATGTGTTAGAGGGGAGGTTCTTGATAAAATCACGCTGTCCGGGTCTGATACAAAGCACAGATCCAGTATGCGGCCTAACGAATTTCGCACATTGTTAATTTGTGACAATGACAGTTCAAGCAGGCCAACAATAAGTTCATGTTGCGCCATCGGCAATACAGTGTTAGACTTTGTATCATCGGACCAATTGACTTCTGGTATATTAAAATCACCAAGAACGATCAACTGATCCCAGTCGGCAAGCAAGTTAGAAACAGATTGGATAGCGGATAAGTGCTTCCAGTACATAGATAACTCGGAAGAAGGCGGAATATATGAACAGGTAATAAAGAAAGTGTTACCTGAGAAAGTTATTTTAGCGCAAATGAATTCGATATCACCGAATTCTTGAAGGCATATCTCTTCCGCCGGGAGTTTGGAGTCAACCGCAAGTAATACTCCACCTCCCCGCCGGGAAGGACGATCCATTCTAAAGATTGTGTACTTGCCTGGGAAAACCTCAGAACTGAGAATGTCGGGTTTTAACCAGGTTTCTGTAAACACAATCACCTGTGAACCAAATGAAAAACTATCAGAGTACAATTTAGTAAGCTTACTTCGTAGGCCTCTTGTATTCTGATAGGATATAAGGAAAGAGGAGGCTAGTTTTTTGTGACCACAGCAGGTGCAGTTGGCTGGGGAAGTTTAATGGCAATAGGCCTTTTATTATTTATTTTGAAAGATGCAATGTCCCTAGCGTTTGAAAAGTTGAATTTTTCTACCTTTACCTCGGCTATTGTTTTGCTTCGTATAAAAGCAGCGACGTCAGTCGCAGAGAGGTCAGGGGCAAGCCGAGATAAAAATATTTGTTTTTTGGGTGGGATTACCGTGAGGGGTTTTGATTCTGCAGGTTTCACGCTATCGGAACCAAGTGGAGCCGGTAGTCCGGACCTTAGTTGCCTCGACGGAGTGGGTATATTCGGGACTGGGATGGTTTTGACTTTCGGAATTAATGGGAGGCTCTGGGACGGACTGTGGCTGTGGTCCTACCACACTGGCACATTCGGAAACCGAATCTTTAATAGCGTCTGTGGCCGGTGCTAGTGCTGTGTCTTCCGTCCTAAGCTGTTTTGCCATCATTCGTTGCTCCGCCGCCCGAGATTGTGTGGTAGTGGCCCCGGGTTCACCAGATGCGGTTTTTTTGCGCTTCGGCGACTCATTTAACAGCTGAAGGCTGTTAAATTGAGCGTCGAGCGCCATCATTTGGTCATGGATTTGTTTAAACCCAATAACCAAATTTTTAAAACCTCCTTTGGTTTGCCGCATGAACGATTTTATTTCGTTCTCAATCTCGCGGCAGGCTTCGCAACAATAATGCAACCCAGTCCTAAGGGCCATAGCATCGGCTACATGCCCGGAATAGTTCACGCACTTGCAATGCATGACATTATCGCACAGCCAACAGTGGATACTAGCTTGTCTCGCTGTAATAGCTTTGCGGCAAGTTTTCACCGAACAGATAATCTCGGACATTTTTGAAGTGCTGTGGACCACTGTGCAAAGAGAGGCCAGAATGGTGTATAATGGGAGAGAAGTATGGGCAGAGAGAGGGACTTTGCTACTGTTGCGATAAACAGATTTACAAATTTACACAAATTACAAAGAGAGAGGGCGACTTTACTAAGAAATTGCGGTAAATAGATTTACACGCAAAACGGAGATGAAGAACAAACTACAACAACACTAAGCTTACACGAAATTACTTGCTTAGAGTTATTTCAATAAACAGGTGCATGCACACGCGTAGCGAACGGAAAAAGCTGATGAATACCGCAGATAGGGATCGGAATAGCTTAAATGGTTACTTTATAAAAACTCCGGGGTTTTTGTAATCAAACAGAAAATTTTCGGGGCGCAAAATAAAAACACGTCCGTTCGCTATGGGAAGTGAAAGTGAATTGACATAAGTATTTAAAAAGATTCTATGTAGTTTTCTACATTTTCAGTCCAGGATCCCAGGAATTATGCATTCCTAAAATCACCATATTTTGTTGTTAAAGCGACGATGATAGCAATATGGTAGCATGTGCTGGTTTATTTTTTAGCCTTCTTGTTTCCGTCCGTATCTTCTGCCCTCTGTCTTCCGGTACTCAACCTTTATTTTTGGTGTCAGTTGATAAGACAGTATTTAAACAAGAAAGGAAGGCTAGCTTCGGTACCCGAAGCTTAGAATACCCTTGCAGGCTAGTTGCTTTTAAACCGTTCAATCGTTTGTATGGCAGCTATAGGATATAGTAATCCGATTTTTGGGTTTTTAAATTTCTAAAAAGGCTTTACTGTCTATGAAAACTGTGTATATCAAGAATGAATTAATTGCCTTAAAAAACACCAGAGTTATGCTCAATGACCCATTTTATCACATCGTTCCTATGGCAGCTGTAGGATATAGTGGTCCGATTTTGATGAAACTTTTGTTAAAATTGCTATTAAATAGAGTTTACCAAGAATAAATAAAATATCTTTCAGAATGGCGAATTTATGGCACTTTTTTCCAATCGTTCCTATGGCAGCTATGTGATGTAGTGTTCCGATTCCGGCCGTTCCGACTTATATACTACCTGCAACAGATTGAAGGGTCGGTGCAAAGTATCAGCCCGATAGCTTTAAAACTGAGAGACTAGTTTACATAGCAACCGACAGACGGACAGACGGACAGACAGACAGACAGACAGACAGACGGACAGACAGACAGACGGACATGGCTAGATCGACTCGGCTGGTGATGCTGATCAAGAATATATATACTTTATGGGGTCGGAAATGTCTCCTTCACTGCGTTACAAACTTCTGGTCAAAATTATAATACCCTCTGCAAGGGTATAAAAAGGTCATTTTTAGGGACCCAGTAATTGTCTGGTCTGATTTTCCGAGTTTGTCTGGATCTCAAAATCTCCCAGCTGAGGGTGGGGGTTACAGTGACCTGATGTATTCTTTAAATCTAGTCGGTCTCTCTTGAGTTTCAGTCCTTTGTCCTTTCAATATTGACCGTTCAGATTATTCGATAGGTGTTAAAGAATACTCCAGCCAAAAGCCCGCTAGACCTTGCTCCTAAGAGGTTCGCTGTTAGACGCCGTTAGATAAAGTTATGTCGATTAATCCCTTAATATTCCGCAATCATCTTTTCCCCGATACATACAACAAGAGTTTAGGATTTGGAGAGAGCAACACCTTTTATTAATGGCCGCACTTCCCCAGAGGGAAAAGGCGTCACAACCCAGGATGATATCCGAAACTATGCTCCATGCACGATGGTCTGTGAAGACTGTACCATGGTGGAAGTGGCAGCCATGACAGGTTTGCTAAGGCCAGGTAACAGGTGGAAGTCATAAGAGCCGCCCCATTTCGCTGGAGTTTTTACCAACTATTAATCACAATCCAGATGCATTTTTCGACGTTTAATGAAGCATGGATGCGACAACATACGCCAAAGACCGAGGATCAATTGAAACAGTGGGTTTCTCCGAGTAAATGTGCAAAAGAAAACCAAGGTTGGTCCATCCGCCAATTGACCTAAAACAGTTATATACTGATAAATATAAAGTTTTCCCCAAAATAATGAATCACTGGTTTATTAAAAGACGCACGTTTTTGCCAAAACATCCAATGTCGTCTACATAAATTTATGATATTCCTTCGTTAATTAGTTTTTGTAAAATATAGTACCAAAGCGTATATCCAAGGGCGTCGCCAACTTTTGATGAAGGGTGGAGTAAAATATTTTATTTATTTGCACCACCTTAATAGTTATAGTATAAGTTTTCTTTACTTTAGTTTGGGTAATTTGTTCATGCGTCAGCTCATTAAATTCATATTTCTTTTTGACACGAATGATACAACATTTCCAGTTCATGGTCAATATTATATAAATCATAAAAAGCACTCAGAACGAGGTTGTGATTGATTTAAGCGGATGATCTTATGTCAAACGCTCAGTTTCAATCTTGATAAACATATCGACTGCGAACTGATGAAGAATGTCTTTTTTCACGCAAAATGTGATTTATCTTACATTCCATGATCATGAGTGGCTATGAATAATATTATTATTGGTTTTAGCACCTTTAATAATTACAATTAGACATGAAATTATCGAATAAATGATTAAGTCTCAAATTCTTGTGTCTTGATTTACCATTTTTATGTTAAAGTGATAGCCATCTCTCCTTGCCAAAATATTAATGGCTATTGTAATGCACTGATTAAGTTGTTCATCGAAATTGCCTATAAAATAAATCTGTAAGTATCGTCTTGGCTGGTGATGCTGATCAAGATATCTATGCATATATGCAATATATATGATATATATATATATGATATATATGCAAACTTCTGGTCAAAATTATAACACCCTCTGCAAGGGTATAGAAATATTGTTGTATGCATATACATATATACAATATATGCAAAATGAAAAGCGAAACTTTGCGAATGCTCCTTTAATGAAGTATATGATACTCCTTCACCATTTTCTATATAAATAACTCGCCAAAGAAATTATATGTTAATACATTTAATTACAGTTATTTAAAAGTGATTTATAAAGAGTCAATCAATTATCTTTAAAAAAGATCGAATTTACATTTTTTTCCCAACGTTATTATGGCAGGTATGTGTTGTAGTGTTTCGATTCTGGCCGTTCCGACTTATATACTACCAATCATTGGTACCTGGTAACCAATGACACGACGAACAGCTCATGTGGAGTGATTCTACAAAAATACCCCGGGTCAATCACGTTCAAACGGTCTAGGTAAATCAGTGCCATAATTAGCGAGCAAGGAGTGGTGCGGATTTTTCCAGCGGCCACGCAGCTCAGTCGGTGCAAAGAATGTCCGCGATTTGGCTCTGAAAATATTTCAGCCGCATATTCGGCGAAAGGCAGAGTGACCTCCATGTCCTGGTCGGCTGTACCTACACCATAATAGAGTGTTTTACGGATCTGATTTATGAAGTCGCCATGCGTCATCACTTTTTCCGGCGAGGTAACGAACTTGCTGCGCCCCATTTTCCGAATTGTACTGTTCTACAAAAAAACAAGTAAGAACGTTACAGTCGAGTTTCCCGACTGTTACAGACCCTGTACAAATTTGGTTATAGGCAAAAAAATAAAAAATAAAAAAAAAATATATATATATATATTCACACCGAGTACGGTCTGGGATTCGAACCCAAGATCTTCACGCTTTCAATCAAACGAGAAAAATCAACCACCGAACACAAGCGATTTACCGTTTGTTTGCGCAAATAAACAGATTATTTGTGGTTAGCGCCTGTAAGCTTTAGGTATTTATTGTGCGCTTTCTAATTAACCAATCTTGATGAAATTTTCAGGATCGGTAGAAATCTATACTCCAATTGCAAGTGTATTTTTAAAAAAATTTTATCTTGAAAATTGTGCAGTGCAGGGCAGTGCAAAAATTCAAATACAAATTGCGGGGGCGGTGGGCGTGGCGCCGACTTAAAAAAATAAACTCTAATTTACTCAGTATTAGAAGAATCTACACTGGTAGTACGGTTCTTCTAGCTCTTACAGTTGCTGAGATCCGTGTGTTCATCCGGACGGACGGACAGACGGACAGACGGACATAGCTATATCGACTCAGCTTATCATGCTGATCAAGAATATATATACTTTGTGGGGTCTGCCACGCCTCCTTCTGCCTGTTACATACATTTGCACAAACTTAATATACCCTTTACCCTTTGGGTACAGGGTCTAACAAGTAAGAACGTTACAGTCGAGTTTCCCGACTGTTACAGACCCTGTACAAATTTGGTTTTAGGCAAAATAAAAAAAACCAAAAAAAATATATATTCACACCGAGTCCGGTCTGCGATTCGAACACAAGATTTTCGCGTTTTAGGTAGAACGTCGTAACCATTTGACAAACCAAAACTTTTTGAACCGACAGCTAATACAGTATAAATATATTGAATTCGCACATTCATACATATGTATATGAAGGTAGTGGCAGCGCAGCTGCAGCGGCACTTCCGAGAAAAATCAACCACCGAACGCAAGCGATTTACCGTTTGTTTGCGCAAATAAACAGATTTTTTGTGTTTTGCGCCTGTAAACTTTAGGTATTTATTGTGCGCTTTCTAATTAACCAATCTTGATGAAATTTTCAGGATCGGTAGAAATCTATGCTCCAATGTTCCATGTTCCTATGCTCCAATGTGTATTTTTAAACAAATTTTAGCTTGAAAATTGTGCAGTGCAGGGCAGTGCAAAAATTCAAATACAAACTGCGGGGGCGGTGGGCGTGGCGCCGACTTTAAAAAATAAACTCTAATTGACTCAGTATTAGGAGAATCTACACTGGTAATACGGTTCCTCTAGCTCTTACAGTTGCTGAGATCCGTGTGTATATGAATGCTGTTATTTGTTTTTAGACCCTGTACCCAAAGGGTAAAGGGTATATTAAGTTTGTGCAAATGTATGTAACAGGCAGAAGGAGGCGTGGCAGACCCCACAAAGTATATATATTCTTGATCAGCATGACGAGCTGAGTCGATATAGCCATGTCCGTCTGTCCGTCTGTCCGTCCGTCCGTCCGTCCGTCCGGATGAACACACGGATCTCAGCAACTGTAAGAGCTAGAAGAACCGTATTACCAGTGTAGATTCTTCTAATACTGAGTAAATTAGAGTTTATTTTTTTAAGTCGGTGCCACGCCCCCGCAATTTGTATTCGAATTTTTGCACTGCCCTGCACTGCACAATTTTCAAGCTAAAATTTATTTAAAAATACACATGCAATTGGAGCATACCGATCTACCGATCCTGAAAATTTCATCAATATTGGTTTATTAGAAAGCGCAAAATAAATTCCAAAAGTTTACAGGCGCTAACCACAAATAATCTGCTTATTTGCTCAAACTAACGGTAAATCGCTTGCGTTTGGTGGTTGATTTTTCTCGAAAGTGTCGCTGCAGCTGCGGTGGCACTACCTTCATATACATATGTATGAATGTGTGCCTTCAATATATTTAAACTGTATTAGCTGCCGGTTTAAAAAGCTTGGGTTTGTCGAATGGTTACGACGTTCGACTTAAAACGCGAAGATCTTGGGTTCGAATCCCAGACCGGACTCGGTGTGAATATATGTTTTTTATTTGGTTTTTTTTTATTTTGCCTAAAACCAAATTTGTACAGGGTCTGTAACAGTCGGGAATCTCGACTGTAACGTTCTTACTTGTTTTTACATACGAGCTTTCTTAAAACTGAGTTCGTCGAAGGAAAGCCTAATATTTTCATCCAAAATTTCATTTATGCTTTCTAATGGTGCCATGCATAGCAAGCTTCATTTTGTCGTAGACTTGTTTTTGTCAAGAGCCATTATTTGGCTTGCTGTATGTTGCAGTAACGTTATCTTTCTTCAATTGACTTATTGTGGTTGCGCCCTTTCATCTGTGGAGCTGTTAATCTTTACAAGGAAGCTTGTTAATTAAACGGATTTGTATACCCTTGCAGAGGGTATTATAAGTTTGGAACGCAGTAAAGGAGACATTTTCGAACCTATATTCTTGATCAGCATCACCAGCCGAGTCGATCTAGCCATGTCCGTCTGCCTGTCTGTATGTCCGTCTGTCTGTCTGTCTGTCCGTCTGTCCATTGCTAAGTAAACTAGTCTCTCAGTTTTAAAGCTATCGGGCTGAAACTTTGCACCGACGCCTCAATCTGTTGCAGGTAGTAAATAAATCGGAACGGTCGGAATCGGAAAACTACATCACAAAGCTGCTATAGGACCGATTGGGAAAAAGTGACATAAATCCGACATTTTTAAACATATTTTGTTTTATTTCTTAGGAAACTGTTGTTAATGACTATTTTAACATATCCTGAAAGTTTCATCAAAATAAGACCACTATATCCTACAGCTGCCATAGGAACGATGGGAGAAAATGGGTCATTGAGCATAACTATAGTGTTTTTCAAGACAATTAATTCATTCTGTAGAAATACAGTTTCAATAGACATTAAAACCGATTTGGAAAAATTAAAAACCCAAAAATCGGATTACTATATCCTATAGCTGCCATACAAACGATTGAACGGTTTGAAAGCAACTAGTCTGCAACTAGTCTAACTTCCGGTACCGAAGCTAGCCTTTCTTTCTTGTTTTGGAACATCTTTAAAATTGTTGATGCATTGAATATATTGTTTCGTCTTTTATCTTTTGTGATCTTTTTCATGATTTGCACATCAGATCCTAACTAAAGAAACTACTACAACTAACTTATGGAAATAACTGCAAAACCAAATTATAATATACTCTGCAATATCGTATCGACAACAAGAAAGGAATGCTAGCTTCGGTACCCGAAGCTTAGAATAACCTTGCAGACCAGTTGCCTTGAAACTGTTCGATCGTTTCTATGCTAAAGGATATAGTGAACCGACTTTTGGTTTTTGATTTTCTAAAAGGGATTTAATTTCTATGAATTCTCAAGAATGAATTAATTGTCTTGAAAAACACCAGAGTTATGCTCAACGACCCATTTTCTCACATCGTTCCTATGGCAGCTATGGGATATAGTGGTTCGATTTTGATGGAACTTTTAGGATATGTTAAAATAGTCATCAATAGAAATTTCCTAAGAAATATATAAAATATCTTTAAAAATGGCGAGTTTATAGCACTTTTTTCCAATCGTTCCTATGGCAGCTATGTGATGTAGTGTTCCGTTACCGGCCGTTCCGACTTATATACTACCTGCAACAGATTGAATAGTCGGTGCAAAGTTTGAGCCCGATAGCTTTAAAACTGAGAGACTTACATAGCAACCGACAGACGGACAGACAGACAGACGGACATGGCTAGATCGACTCGGCTGGTGATGCTAAACAAGAATATATACTTTATAGGGTCGGAAGGAGACCTTCACTGCGTTACAAACTTCTGGTCAAAAAAAACTATCGAATACCCTCTGCAAGGGTATAAAAACTACAGCAGATGCGTAAAAATGTTTCATGGAAGGGACTTAGACTTTTCACGATAATAACAGTGAAATTAAAAAATAGAAAATGTATTAGCAAATCTTATTTAAAATTTTAATAAAGTTAAACTATATATATATCTGAGAGATAGCTGCCGCGCTTACGTTACGCTGGAGTGTTTGGCGATGCTCAAACGCAATCCATTGAACAAGGATACATAACTATACTTCAGAGATCGAGGATCTATATCCAACGAACAAACAAGTTATTGAAATACCTTTATTGGTACAGGTGGATAGTTTCGGTTTCTTGAATTGTCTTGAAAAACACCAGAGTTATGCTCAATTACCCATTTTCTCCCATTTTTCCTATGGCAGCTATAGGATATAGTGGTCCAATTTTAATGAAACTTTTTAGATATGTTAAAAGAATCATTAAATAGAGTTTCTTAGGAAATAAATTAATTATCTTTAAAAATCGCGAATTTATGGCACTTTTTCCCAATCGTTCCTATGGCAGCCATGTGATGCAGGGTTTCGATTCCGGCCGTGTTACATACATTTGTGCAAATGTATGTAACAGGCAGAAGGAGGCGTGGCAGACCCCACAAAGTATATATATTCTTGATCAGCATGACGAGCTGAGTCGATATAGCCATGTCCGTCTGTCCGTCTGTCCGTCCGTCCGTCCGTCCGTCCGTCCGTCCGTCCGGATGAACACACGGATCTCAGCAACTGTAAGAGCTAGAAGAACCGTATTACCAGTGTAGATTCTTCTAATACTGAGTAAATTAGAGTTTATTTTTTTAAGTCGGTGCCACGCCCCCGCAATTTGTATTCGAATTTTTGCACTGCCCTGCACTGCACAATTTTCAAGCTAAAATTTTTTTAAAAATACACATGCAATTGGAGCATACCGATCTACCGATCCTGAAATCAATCATCAAGATTGGTTAATTAGAAAGCGCAAAATAAATTCCAAAAGTTTACAGGCGCTAACCACAAATAATCTGCTTATTTGCTCAAACTAACGGTAAATCGCTTGCGTTTGGTGGTTGATTTTTCTCGAAAGTGTCGCTGCAGCTGCGGTGCCACTACCTTCATATACATATGTATGAATGTGTGCCTTCAATATATTTAAACTGTATTAGCTGCCGGTTTAAAAAGCTTGGGTTTGTCGAATGGTTACGACGTTCGACTTAAAACGCGAAGATCTTAGGTTCGAATCCCAGACCGGACTCGGTGTGAATATATGTTTTTTATTTGGTTTTTTTTTTATTTTGCCTAAAACCAAATTTGTACAGGGTCTGTAACAGTCGGGAATCTCGACTGTAACGTTCTTACTTGTTTTTACATACGAGCTTTCTTAAAACTGAGTTCGTCGAAGGAAAGCCTAATATTTTCATCCAAAATTTCATTTATGCTTTCTAATGGTGCCATGCATAGCAAGCTTCATTTTGTCGTAGACTTGTTTTTGTCAAGAGCCATTATTTGGCTTGCTGTATGTTGCAGTAACGTTATCTTTCTTCAATTGACTTATTGTGGTTGCGCCCTTTCATCTGTGGAGCTATTAATCTTTACAAGGAAGCTTGTTAATTAAACGAATTTGTATACCCTTGCAGAGGGTATTATAAGTTTGGAACGCAGTAAAGGAGACATTTTCGAACCTATATTCTTGATCAGCATCACCAGCCGAGTCGATCTAGCCATGTCCGTCTGCCTGTCTGTATGTCCGTCTGTCTGTCTGTCTGTCCGTCTGTCCATTGCTAAGTAAACTAGTCTCTCAGTTTTAAAGCTATCGGGCTGAAACTTTGCACCGACGCCTCAATCTGTTGCAGGTAGTAAATAAATCGGAACGGTCGGAATCGGAAAACTACATCACAAAGCTGCTATAGGACCGATTGGGAAAAAGTGACATAAATCCGACATTTTTAAACATATTTTGTTTTATTTCTTAGGAAACTGTTGTTAATGACTATTTTAACATATCCTGAAAGTTTCATCAAAATAAGACCACTATATCCTACAGCTGCCATAGGAACGATGGGAGAAAATGGGTCATTGAGCATAACTATAGTGTTTTTCAAGACAATTAATTCATTCTGTAGAAATACAGTTTCAATAGACATTAAAACCGATTTGGAAAAATTAAAAACCCAAAAATCGGATTACTATATCCTATAGCTGCCATACAAACGATTGAACGGTTTGAAAGCAACTAGTCTGCAACTAGTCTAACTTCCGGTACCGAAGCTAGCCTTTCTTTCTTGTTTTGGAACATCTTTAAAATTGTTGATGCATTGAATATATTGTTTCGTCTTTTATCTTTTGTGATCTTTTTCATGATTTGCACATCAGATCCTAACTAAAGAAACTACTACAACTAACTTATGGAAATAACTGCAAAACCAAATTATAATATACTCTGCAATATCGTATCGACAACAAGAAAGGAATGCTAGCTTCGGTACCCGAAGCTTAGAATAACCTTGCAGACCAGTTGCCTTGAAACTGTTCGATCGTTTCTATGCTAAAGGATATAGTGAACCGACTTTTGGTTTTTGATTTTCTAAAAGGGATTTAATTTCTATGAATTCTCAAGAATGAATTAATTGTCTTGAAAAACACCAGAGTTATGCTCAACGACCCATTTTCTCACATCGTTCCTATGGCAGCTATGGGATATAGTGGTTCGATTTTGATGGAACTTTTAGGATATGTTAAAATAGTCATCAATAGAAATTTCCTAAGAAATATATAAAATATCTTTAAAAATGGCGAGTTTATAGCACTTTTTTCCAATCGTTCCTATGGCAGCTATGTGATGTAGTGTTCCGTTACCGGCCGTTCCGACTTATATACTACCTGCAACAGATTGAATAGTCGGTGCAAAGTTTGAGCCCGATAGCTTTAAAACTGAGAGACTTACATAGCAACCGACAGACGGACAGACAGACAGACGGACATGGCTAGATCGACTCGGCTGGTGATGCTAAACAAGAATATATACTTTATAGGGTCGGAAGGAGACCTTCACTGCGTTACAAACTTCTGGTCAAAAAAAACTATCGAATACCCTCTGCAAGGGTATAAAAACTACAGCAGATGCGTAAAAATGTTTCATGAAAGGGACTTAGACTTTTCACGATAATAACAGTGAAATTAAAAAATAGAAAATGTATTAGCAAATCTTATTTAAAATTTTAATAAAGTTAAACTATATATATATCTGAGAGATAGCTGCCGCGCTTACGTTACGCTGGAGTGTTTGGCGATGCTCAAACGCAATCCATTGAACAAGGATACATAACTAAACTTCAGAGATCGAGGATCTATATCCAACGAACAAACAAGTTATTGAAATACCTTTATTGGTACAGGTGGATAGTTTCGGTTTCTTGAATTGTCTTGAAAAACACCAGAGTTATGCTCAATTACCCATTTTCTCCCATTTTTCCTATGGCAGCTATAGGATATAGTGGTCCAATTTTAATGAAACTTTTTAGATATGTTAAAAGAATCATTAAATAGAGTTTCTTAGGAAATAAATTAATTATCTTTAAAAATCGTGAATTCATGGCACTTTTTCCCAATCGTTCCTATGGCAGCCATGTGATGCAGGGTTTCGATTCCGGCCGTTCCGACTGGCAGCTATGTGATGTAGTGTTCCGATTCCGGCCGTTCCGACTTATATACTACCTGCAACAGATAGAAGGGTCGGTGCAAAGTTTCAGCTTTATAATTGAGAGACTAGTTTACATAGCAACCGAAAGACGGAGACCTACGGACAGACGGACATGTCTAAATCGACTCGGCTGGTGATGCTGATTAAGAATATATATATATATATATTTAATAGGGTCAGAGACGTCTCCTTTACTGCGTTACAAACTCCTGTTCAAAATTATAATACCTTCTGCAAGGGTATAAATCCGACCACTATATCGTATAGCTCTTATACAAACTATCGAACGGCTTCGAGGTAACTGGTCTACAGGGGTGTTCTAAGCTTCAGACCCCAAGCTAGCCTTTCTTTGTTATTAAATTAGATATGATGAATTCAAAGAGAATAAAATTTCTTGTTTAATTGCTAAACTAGCTAATATTTTACGGTATAACTAAGTGGTATGGAACCTTTAATCGTTTTTTTGGCACAGTGTCGAAACTATTTAAAATATTGTTAAGGCATAACATTTTTTGTGAAGTAAACTACTTATTTAGAATTTAAGTAGAATTTAACTGATAAAGTCAAGTCACGTTCTTCTTTTTTAATGAGATTTAGGTTTTACTTTTAATCAAAACTATTTTTGCACTTGTTAACTCTAACAACTGATCAATAAAAAAATCCGCCAGTATAAACTTTTTAAATACTATTAACATGTAAATTGAAAGAGTGTTAAAACAAAAAACATGCTAGAACGTCAAAGATGAAATCGATCTTAAATATTTCGAATTTAAATACTCAACAAGAAAGGAAGGCTAGCTTCGGGTACCCGAAGCTTAGAATACCCTTGCAGACCAGATGCCTTTAAGCCGTTCCATCGTTTGTATGGCAGCTACAGGAATAGTAATCCGATTTTTGGTTTTTAATTTTCTAAAACGGCATTAATGCCTATGAAAACTGTATTTCTCAAGAATGAATTAATTGTCTTAAAAAACACCAGAGTTATGCTTAATGACCCATTTTCTCCCATCGTTCCTATGGCAGCTATAGGATATAGTGGTCCGATTTTAATGAAACTTTCAGAATATGTTAAAATAGTCAATAATATAAGTTTCACAAGAAATAAATAAAATATCTTTAAAAATGGCGAATTTATGACACTTTCTCCCATTCGTTCCTATGGCAGCTATGTGATGATGTTCCGACTTATTTACTACCTGCAACAGATTGAAGGGTCGGTGCAAAGTTTCAGCTCGATAGCTTTAAAACTGAGAGACTAGTTTACATAGCAACAGACAGACGGACAGATCGACAGAGACAGACAGTCGGACAGACAGACGGACAGACAGACGGACAGACAGACGGACATGGCTAGATCGACTCGGCTGGTGATGCTGATCAAGAATATATATACTTTATAGGGTCGGAGACGTCTCCTTCACTGCGTTACAAACTTCTGGTCAAAATTATAATACCCTCTGCAAGGGTATACAAATTAAGCACCATGTATTTCGCAATTGCTGTCAAGTGAACTGAGGTGAAAACATGAGACGCTGGTGGGCAACTGATGCAGAGTGCTGATGACTTCTTTAATTCGTCCCGACCAATTCGCCCTCTTGACAACATCTTGAAAAGATGTTAGAAAATGTCTAACATCTTGAGAAGATAGCGAGATAAATGCCAGGCGCCGCAAAAGTGCAAGGACGAGAGACTTTGGCTCAATAGCAACAACAATGCCTTTGCTGTTGTTTACGGATTAGGGTTGTATTAGTTCACCGTGAAATTAATTGCACTTCTGGTATTTACTGTTTACTCTTGCCCCTTGTAGTGCATTCCTGCGGTCTCAAGCGCGTTGATTAAAATCTTCAGGTGAATACAATGGAAAACAAAGCGTGGACTGCGGTTTAATATAATTTTGTTAATTTTTGTCCTGTCTTGTTTGTCTGTTCACTGCGAAACACATTAATACACATGGCATTGCAGATGGCAGATCGAGCATAATAAATAAGTTAAATGTCGTTTGTGTTTACTGTGTTTCGCAGGGTTAAGGGATGACATATATTTTATGACGGTATGCCGCAGACAACCTTTCTGCCGCTTCATTAGCCGCAGCCAAGAGGCCCAAAACCTCTGATTACGAACCTTATAAGTAAAACAAGAAAGGAAGGCTAACTTCGGTAACCGAAGCTTAGAATACCCTTGCAGATCAGTTGCCTTCAAACCGTTCGATGGTTTTTTGTATGGCAGCTATAGCACATAGTAATCCGATTTTTGGTTTTTAATTTTCTAAAACGGCTGTAATGTCTATGAAAACTGTATTTCTCAAGAATGAATTAATTGTCTTGAAAAACACCAGAGTTATGCTCAATGGTCCCTTTTTTCCCATCGTTCCCATGGTAGCTGCTGATTATAGTGGTCCGATTTTAATGAAACTTTCAGGAGAGTCATTAAATAGAGTTTCCTACGACGGACAGACGGACGGACAGGCGGACATGGCTAGATCGACTCGGCTGGCGATAGGCAATAGAAAAGGGTCTTTCAACAAGGGATTCGGAGACGTCTCCATCACTGCGTTACAAACTTCTGGTCAATATTATAAAACTTTCTGCAAGGGTATAAAAAGGATTCAAAATAGGAAAAGGATCTTTAAGGAAACGCCATTTTATGTGTATTTTAAACCTTCTAAATATATACATACATATGTGTAAATTTATCAAATGACCGGGAACTTCTCAGCTGTGTAGTTTTTTAATCCCTGTTCCCAAGAACCATATTACCAGCGCACTGCACAATTTTCAAGCTAGAGACTTTTAACATTTTTTTACGCAATTGGAGAATACATTTCTACCGATCCTAAAAATTTGATCAAGTTTGGTTAATTAGAAAGCGCACAATTAATACCCAAATTTTACAGCCGCTAACAACAGCTATCTGTTTATTTGCTCAAATAAACGGTAAATCGCTTGCGTTCGGTGGTTGATTTTTCTCGGAAGTGCCGCAGCCGCTGCCACTACCTTCATATACATATCTATAAATGTGCGCCTTTAATATATTTATACTGTATTAGCTACTGACTCGAAATGGTGGTGTACTGGTTAGGACGTCTGGCTGTTTACACTGATGTATCAGGCTCAAGCCCCAGACCAGACTCCCAGCTTATAACCAAATTGGTACAGGGTCCTTAACATTCGGGAAACTCGACTGTAATGTTCTGACTTGTTTTAGTTTAGACATGCTGCAAGCAAACTACTATCGCAGAATGGGTTTCCTTAGCTTGTAGTCCGCCATCCCAAAAATGGAAAGGACTCGGAGCTGGCCAAGTTATTTACTTTCGAAGCTGGAGAGCAGTGCACAGCTGTCAAAACTTACGTAGACAAGACCGACAAGGGGAACTGAAGAAGGATTCCCGCGAAACTCCTAAGCAACCTGAGGCCCACAATGGAGGTCATTCTTAGAGCAACATGTTTATGTATGCTGTTTACCCAAATGTGTTTTCGTTAAATGTTAAAAAAATTTTAAATATTAAAGTATTTTTAATGTTTTGCTATTTTGTATATATTTACGTGGGTCACTTTTCCGTAAATAATAAACGGATGTTTTATTTGTGGTTGTTCTTTATTAGGGATTCGGAAAAATACTAACTCTAGGTAACAGGGATGGTAAGCATGAAACCTCGGTTTCCGTCTTAGTTACACGTGAATGATGTGATCGCGTCTTCTTTGTTTATGTTTACATTAAGTATGTTGGGTTTTGCGATTTTATTGGATTTCGTCATTGTCGACGCTCGGACTTAATTGATTTTGATGTTTGTTTGCATTGCGGAGATCTCAAACTTCCGTTACATTTTTAATCAAAACCGAAATCGGCGTGAATGATCTCGTTCTTTGAACGGAACGATGGACGATGAGAAGTCACAAGTGCAAATACGTCACTATTTATATTTAAAGATATGTAAGTATAAAAATATAAGGCTTGTCTTTTTATATTAATAACAAATTTAACGAATTAGTTTTAAAAGCCATTATTATTGTACCTAGTAGGAAATAATGAAATTGTAAATTGTGCTCAACTTTTAATTGACGGACCCAGCAACATTTCCTAAATAAATATTTAAAAACTTTCCATCAGCTGTCAGACAACAACGGGAAAGCGGGGTATTATGTTCACACTCGTCCTCACACCTTGACTAAGCCATTAGCAAGCGAAACAAATGACCATTTTGTATTAATTACCTGATTACCTTCGGTGTTCGGGTGTCAGGGTAGACTTTTGAAAGGTAATGAATGACGGACGGGTGATGTGTGTTGGATTGTTTGGCTTGTTGCGGTTGATTATCATTGACAACTAATCACATTGACCGTCTATTCAAGCGTGCTCAGCTACTTAATGGCTTTCGGCTCTGATTAGGATTGAGATAGTGGCACGGCAGGCAAGCTAAACGGACTTTAGCAGATATTGAAATATTAAAGTAGGTGTAAAAAAATCATCATCACAATTTTAGAATCAAAACAAATGTT
The DNA here is from genome assembly GCA_021224005.1 of Drosophila setifemur. Taxonomy (NCBI): domain Eukaryota; kingdom Metazoa; phylum Arthropoda; class Insecta; order Diptera; family Drosophilidae; genus Drosophila; species Drosophila setifemur. Next base: position 21,691 of record JAJJHY010001781.1, read on the forward strand.
TCAATACTAGGAATTTGTAATTTGTAAGTTATAATGCATTTCTATAGTTAATGATTCTATATATGAATGATTTTTATAATTAGCTATTTATTTCATTGCGTACTAGAGATGTAATGTAAATCAGTATAAATATATCCCAATATGTTTCGATTTAACTTTAATTATTATACTTTAGTTGTTACTTTCTTACATATGAACGTTACAGTCGAGTTTTCCGACCAAAACAAAAACAAAAAGAACAAGAAAGGAAGACTAGCTTTGGTACCCGAAGCTTAGAATACCCTTGCAGACCAGTGGCGTCTTAACTGTTTGATCGTTTTGTATGTCAGCCATAAGATATATTAATCCGATTTTTGGATTATAATTTTCTAAAACGGCTTTAATTTAAGTCATTTTTTTCCAATCGTTCTTATGGCAGCTATGTGAAGTAATGTTTCGATTCCAGCCGGTCCGACTTATATACTACCTGCAACAGATAGAAGGATCGGTGCAAAGTTTCTGCCCGATAGCTTTAAAACTGAGACTGACCGACAGACGGTCAGACAGATGGACATGGCTAGATCGACTCGGCTGGTGATGCTGATCAAGAATATATACTTTATAGGGTCGGAGACGTCTGCTTCACTGCGTTACTGCAAGGGTATAAAAATAATAATGCCGAGTCTGGTCTGGGGTTTGGACCTGTGACGTTCGTGTTGCTAGTCAAACGTCCTACCACTGCATAATAATATACTTGTCGAAGCGAGTAGCTATATTGAAGGCGCACATTCATACATATGTATATGAAGGTAGTGGCAGCGGCAGCGGCACTTCCGAGAAAAATCTGCGTGGTACATACATTTGCACAAACTTAATATACCCTTTAACCTTTGGGTACAGGGTCTAACAAGAAAATAAGGTTAGCTTCGGTACCCTTGCAGACAAATTGCCTTAAAACTGTTTGATCGTTCGTATGACAGCTATAGATATAGTGATCCGATTTTTGGTTTTTAATTTTCTAAAACGGCTTTAATGTCTATGAAAACTGTATTTCTCAAGAATGAATTAATTGTCTTGAAAAACACCAGAGTTATGCTCAATGATCCATTTTCTACCATCGTTCCTATGGCAACTATAAGATATATTGGTCCGATTTTGATGAAACTTTCAGGATATGTTAAACTAGTCATTACATAGAGTTTTCTAAAAAAAAAAATAAAAAAATAAACTAATAGTTCTTATGGCAGCTATGTGACCGGACCAGACCTTTCGAACCTATATATATAATTATCTCAAAACTTCAAAACCTAGAAAATCAACATCTAAGACCGACGAACGCATGGTTTAGTTGGTTAAACGCGACCTGTTCAAGTCTTCCAGGATGATTGCCAACGAAATTGGGAATATTGTATCATCGCGGACCGTTTGGCGAAGATTGGCAAAAGCAAACCTACCAGGTAGGATTGCTCGCAGGTTTCCTTCGCTCGGTCGGCAAATTTACAAAAGAGGAAACAACCTGGTGCGGACCGGAGGGTAAGAAAAAATGGCGTAATATCCTCTGGAGTGGCGAAACCAAAATACATTTATTTGGAAATGATTCCAAACGGAATGAATGTTCGTCGTCGGTATACATGTAAAACTGTAAAACGGAGGCGGTAGGCGGGTATGGGGCTGCATTTTATGGTATGGTGTTGGTTCGATTCATCTATTGACAGAATAATGGACAGATTTCTTTACAAAGATTTATTGGAGCCGGTGATGCTACCATATGCCAAGGATAATATGCCACAAATTTGAAATTTTCAGCAGGATAATGACCCGAAGCACGCCTCTCAATTAGTAAAGGATTGGTTCCGAGAGCAAAACATTCCAATCGGAACTTGTCTCAAGTTAATATCCTCCATGCTAAGACGAATAGAGAAAGTCCTGCAAAATAATGGCGAATATACCGGATATTAGCTGCCAGATACTAAATTTATTATAAAACAAGTAAGAACGTTACAGTCGAGTTTCCCGACTGTTACAGACCATGTACAAATTTGGTTTTGAGCAAAATAAATCAAAACCAAAAAAAAAAATTTTACACCGAGTCCGGTCTGGGATTCGAACCCAAGATCTTCGCGCTTTCAGTCGAACTTCGTAACCATTCGACCAACCCAAACTTTTTGAACCGGCTGCTAATACAGTATAAATATATTGAAGGCGCACATTCATACATATGTATATGTAGGTAGTGCGTTCTCAGCGGCACTTCCGAGAAAAATTAACCACCGAACGCAAGCGATTTACCGTTTGTTTGAGAAAAAACAAGAAAGGAAGGCTAGCTTCGGTACCCGAAGCTTAGAATACCCTTGCAGGCTAGTTGCTTTCAAACCGTTCAATCGTTTGTATGGCAGCTATAGGATATAGTAGTCCGATTTTAATGAAACTTTCAGGATATGTTAAAATTGCTATTTAATAGAGTTTTCCAAGAAATAAATAAATTATCTTATGTTGACCAGAAGTTTGTACGCAGTGAAGGAGACGTCTCCGACCCTATAAAGTATATATATTTTTTATCAGCATCACCAGCCGAGTCGATCTAGCCATGTCCGTCTGTCTGTCTGAATGTCCGTCTGTCTGTTGCTATGTAAACTAGTCTCTCAGTTCTAAAACTATCGGGCTGAATCTTTGTACCGACCCTTCAATCTGTTGCAGGTAGTTTATAAGTCGGAACGGCCGGAATCGGAAAACTACATCACATAGCTGCCATAGGAACGATTGGGAAAAAGTGCCATAAACTCGTCATTTTTTAAGATATTTTATTTATTTCTTAAGAAACTTTTATTAATGACTATTTTAACGTATCCTAAAAGTTTAATCAAAATCGGACTACTATATCCTATAGCTGCCATAGGAATGATGGGAGAAAATGGATCATTGATCATAACTCTGGTGTTTTTTAAGACAATTAATTCATTCTTGAGAAATACAGTTTTCATAGACATTAAAGCCGTTTTAGACAATTAAAAACCAAAAATCGGATCACTGTATCCTATAGCTGGCATATGTACAAACGATTAAACAGTTTTACGGCAACTAGTCTGCAAGGGTATGCTAAGCTTCGGGCACCGAAGCTAGCCTTCCTTTCCAATCCAAAATTGCAGCTTTAAAACGGAGAGTCTAGTTTGCGTTGCAACCGACAGGCGGACATGGCTAATTCGAATAGGACGTTGATGGTGATCAAAACGTCATCTTCACTGCGTTACATATGATGCGGCCACTTGTAAAAACGTCAATGAAAACAATTTCACGTTATTTTCTATTTGAACATTGATTAATTTGTATTTCGGAAATGAGATTAACATTATCATTGATCAAGCATTAGGTTTTTCGGCTAGATTTACTTAAAGTTTAAGAGGAGGCCATATGTACACGACACGCGGGAAGCGCTTCGGCGCGCTTTATTAACATAAGGATGATAAACTGCTTAAGAATAACTATCAACTAGACTTTAAATTAGTGTGCTAAAATAAATGAAATCTGCGTATAGCCGGTGGTAGCTTGCTGCTTTGCATTTAACAAAATGTTTTCAGCCAGTCTACTTTAGCAAGTAGTCCATTTCTGACTTTGTGGTGGACATGTACTGATCTAACTCCTTGTCCAGATCCTCCCGTTTCACCTCCGTGCGCTGTGGCTTGCCTAAGGATGAGAAAGATGATAGTCATCGGAAAGGATTATTAAAATTTACATTGGCTAAGAAGAGCAGTTAAAGATTTTAATTATTGTGCTTTAAGTGACGATGCCCAGATCCGGTCCGGTTGGTGTCCTGGCCACTTGTCACGCTTTTACCTGCAGGCTTCCGACCCGTGCGACTACGACTGCGTCCCTGTCGAGCCAGTTGCTGCTGTCCAGGCCCCTGTTTGCCGCTATTCGCCGCCTTTCCCTTTACGTTGTTGTTGTTGTTACCATTTCTGTTGTTTTTTCCCTTGCCAGCGCCTGCACTGCGGCCTTGTCGTCGGTGGCGCGAATTGTCCCGACCCGGTGCGGTGGTAGCGGCAGCAGCAGTGGCAACGGTGGCGCGATTACGTGAGCGCGATCGACGCGCGGAAGCGGGCCCGTTAGCAGCCTTGGCCCCAGCAGCTACAGTGGCCCTGGTAGTAGATCTGAAAATATTTAAAAAAATTCAAAATGCATTTCCCAATTTAAATATGTAGCTTTCAACTGTTATTTTGTGTCATTCTGCGATGATAACTAACAAGAAAGAAAGGCTATTTTCGAGGTCCGAAGCTTAGAACACCCTTACGGACCAGTTGCCTTCAAACCGTCTGATCGTTTGTATGATAGCTAAAGGAAAGTAATATTTTGTATTTTCTAAATTGGCTAGGCTATTTTCCAAGAATAAATTATCTCGAAAAACACCGTTCCATGACCTTTTATGTCCAATCGTTGCTGTGGCAGCTATGCGATGAAGTATTTCGATTCCGTTCCGACTTACATAAACCACCAACAAAAATAGGGCTTTGGGTGAAGATTCAGCCCGATAGTTTAAGACTATTTAGCTTAGAAACAGACGATGATGATGCTGATCAAGAATATTTGTATTGTAAGGGTCGGAGGTGTCTCCCATCTTCTTCTCAAAATTATAATTCAATCTACAAGGATATACAAATTTTGACATTGTAACATTGACATATCTGATAAAATCATAAGTTAAATTTTACGTTATGTATTCGACAGAGCTTAAGTAGTATAGACATACGCTATAACGGACTTTTTATGTAATGTTCGTTTTCAAATTATAGTTAGTAGAGCGATAATTTGTTTCCCTCTATATTTATCAATCAAACAAAGCAGTAGAATCTGTAACCATTAATCAACAATCTCTGCATTGTATATGGGTGTTTTGTTATATTTACTTGTCCCATCCATTTTGTCTATTTATTCTTTGTTTTTTTTTTTGTCAATTTTCGCAATTAATTCCTAAGAGGCTTACCTTCCACGTGGTCGTCCCTTCTTTCCGGCGAGTGATGCGGAGACTCCATTCTTTTGGGAATTATACGAGTTGCGTCGCTTCTCCACCCGCCCACCGGCCAAGCGTCGCAGCTGGCTCGAAGCCCGGAGCTGTCTCTGGTTCTTGGCCAGGCTTCCTTGTTTCACCTGGCCGGAACGCACGCCTAGGCGATGCTTCACCGAGAGACGCTGCTTTACCGGGAGTCGACCCTGGGTGGAGCGATCCCGTCCACGACTGCGGCTGCGGCTCTGGGATCGCTGCGGCCCGTTGCTGCGGCTGCGGCTCTGGGATCGGACCCTCTCCAATCGCTGAACCTGAGGTACGCGGGACCGCGATCGGGATCGAGAACGGGAGCGTCCACGTTGTTGTAGTTGTTGTTGCTGCTGTTGCTGCTGCTGTTGACGTTGCCGGCGCTCGACGCGCTCAGCAGCACCACCTACGGACGGCCGACGCTGACCCAGCCGCTGGCGAAGTTTGCCCGCTGAAACGGTCGGCAAGCGGTTGGTGCTGCTGCCGCTCCGGCGACTGTTAGCGACGAGATCGGCACGCATCCTGGGCGGAGATGAACGAAGAGTACAGATAGTGGCAAGGAATTGCTTGACGAGATGCTTACGTTGCTACCCGGGTCACGTTGTTGGACCGCATGGGCTTTCCGTTGGGTGCCAGGCGTACCGACTTGACGCCACCGACGCGAGCACCGCGTCCGCTCGTGGTCCGTAAGCTTCTCTGTAAGGAGGCAATAGGTTGTGGATGCATTTTTGATTTCATTCTTTCAATACGCTGCTGAGGTTTGCAGTTCAAGTTCAAAGGAGAAAGAGAGAGTCTGAGAGTCTGGAGGAAGGTTTGGGGACCACGCAGAAGGCGCAACCAATCTCAACAGCATTGTCCAGCTCCATCTCCTTCGGGTTTTTCCAAGCCACTGCTGCCAAACTCCGATCTATTCTGATCTGTGCGCGCTTGTTTATTTGTTTGTTCGATTTTTGGGGGACACGTACGCGCTTCAGTTTAAGGGCCGTCTGGACGGTGTGCCGTCGCTTGAACTCCTGCAGCAGGCGGGAGTTGGCCGCCGAGACAGACGGGTTCATCGCATTGTCCACGATGCGACGGCTCCTGCTACGGGAGCGGCTGCGTCCGCGCCCCTGCTGGTGCTGCTGCATCGACTGCATCTGGGTGAAACGCTCGTTAAGGGAAATTCCGGTAGCCACCATGGTTTAAACTTTTGCTTCTATAGCTATAATTGAATTTTATAAAATCACTTTTTTCACTGTTGACAGCTAAACTGTTTAACTGTATGTAGGTTGAAGGTTGGTTTGAAACTGAAAGACAAAAGGGAAATGCAGTGAGTTTTAAATGCTAGCAGGTAGCAAAGGATTTTTTACGATACAGGGACAGGTAGCTCAAGGACAGACAACGACAGCTGGCAGCCATAAACACTAAGCTCACGCAACCGATTCCAATAAATCTGCAGCTGCTCGCAGTTCGGGAAAATGCAAGCAGGCTTGTGGAAAATCAAACAGTAAGGCCTTCCCGTTACACACCCCAATGTATGCATATGTACATATAATTGTATATTTTAACCATTAAACTCTGAACATATCTATTTCTGATTGCAAAATTAGGAGATGAGATGATAATTTATATATTTAAGCATTTTGTTTTTTTTCCAAATTTTAATTTTGATAAATTCACTAAAATGTACCAAAAAATAAAACCCTAAAAAGCAGATTCGGCCATTTAAGTGATACACAATGCAAACCAGACGAGTTGAAGAGACATTTTAGTAGGTCCCACTGTAATCTATTTTTAGTTACCGTAACAAATTATATTTCTACAGTGGGAGGCTGAATCACTCCACAAATGGGACCATATTTATTTATAAGCACTCAAATTACATAAACCAAAACAATTTATATTTCTACTCACATTAAAGGCGCCTTCTGGGTGGCAATCTCGCGTTTTTCTTTAGAGGGGTGCAAATTCACAAACTTCGAAATCGGATTTCGTAGTAGGTTTTAACGTGCAGATTTGTATTTATACTATGAACTTGCAATTGTAAGTTGCGATTTGTCCTTGGAATTCTATTTTTACATTGATTTTGTTTCGAAGATATATGCTTGACAGACGTAAATTACTTTTTTAACTCGCAGGCTGACAAATAAATCAACGAATGTATAGAAAATCGGGTCCAATAGCAATCCCTACTGCATTAATTATGGAGTTCACAAAATACTGAATTGAATGCTCTTAATACCAGCTACAGAGTATTATGTCCGGCACGCCAACGGAATACAAATTAAAAAAAAAAAACGCATTTCTTGTATAAACTAGATTTTCTAAACAAAAAATTAATCTTTACAATGAAATCCAACGTTTTAAGAAGATAAGATGTGGCAAAACGGAGTATTTAATTTTGCTTCCTTTTTCTATCCACATATATAAAATTATAACCAGTAAAGAACAAAAATTCAACATTACAATCTAAAACGCAGTAATACAACTTATTGACAGATTAACACCGAAAAAAAATACCAAACCGGACGTTGACGGTATTTTAAACAATCTGTAGCAGCCCTGGTGCTGTGATCTTGCGGCCAGCCCTGGCACGAACACAGGGTTGTCTTCGCCTACAGAATCATAATGAACTCCTACGGTTTGTAGATAGCATAAATCTTGACTTTAACCGCTTTCCCACAAGAAATCACCAACACAAAAAAAGCGACAGCCTGCCGCCCGCGACCCGTAAAAAAGAGAATCGTTTTCGAGCCGCTCTGACATCGCTTTTGTTGCGAATTTACCCTTTTCGTTTATGCCATTGCTATTCCCAGTGCATTTTATTTTTGTGTGTTATTGTTTATTGTGTTTATTTTCAATATCGAATTCGATTGTGCACAGAACACACAGAATCAGCCACATCCACATAGTACACTGAAAGAAAGTCACCCAACCCGAGCCCAAAACTGAGTAGAAGAAAGTCTGTAGTCACCGAGACCCTTTCCAAAAACAAGTCCAAAATGGCCAAAATGTACGGAAAGGGTAAGAGTAAGTACCCGCCAAATGACACGCACTATGCATTGCAATTGCAACCTAACATCTACTGACACCCGCTTGGCATGCTAATCAGATATATATAAAACTGAACTAGTTTGTCGTAGAGATCCATCTAATGGCTATATATTCCCTAGCTGCGATCGAGTCGGAAGAGCAGCAGAGGCGACGCTGGCAGATCGAGCTGGAGTTTGTACAGTGCCTGTCCAATCCAAATTATCTCAACTGTAAGTACTTAATCCAGGGGCCGTGTCAAGGGAAAAGGTGAATCTAACGCTTATTATCCTTTTAAAGACTAAAATACTACTTTGCAACAAAAACAATACAACCGTTCTCAACAACATATAGCTTATAATTGTCTTAAACTGGACGGAGCCTGAACGTTATTGACTTTTCTTGTCGAATTTGATAATTATCCTTGACACGGTCCTATTTCGTTCTCATGTCACCTACATTTAACCATGTTAATTAAATTTGACAGTCCTCGCCCAGCGTGGATTTTTCAAGGACCAGTCGTTCATCAACTATCTAAAATATCTACAGTACTGGAAGGAGCCGGACTACGCCAAGTACCTCATGTATCCAATGTGCCTCTACTTCCTCGATCTGCTGCAATACGAACACTTTCGACGCGAGATTGTCAACTCGCAGTGCTGTAAGTTTATAGATGACCAGGCGATCCTCCAGTGGCAGCATTACACACGCAAGCGGATCAAGTTAATCGAGAATGTTACTGCTGCCCAGCAGAAAGAGCAACAGCAGCAGCAGATCAACGGCGGCGAGGCGGCCACGGGTGGGGAAGCTACGGCAGCCACTCCCAACGGAAACGGAGCAGCTGCCACATCGGAGAGCCAGCAGGCAACCACGCCATCTCTGCCTTCCCAAGCTCCGACGGGGAATCCCCAACAACAGCTGCAAGTTAACGGGCTAGCCACGGGGACCAATATGAAAATGGAGCTAAACTAGCGCTGGCAACTAGAACCGGAACCAATAAATTAGTCTAAGAAAGGGGAAAATTATGTTTAATTTTATAAGGGCACTGGCTAATCTGGCCTTATCCGGTGTAATCCTCATCCACTTATCCTTTCTTCGCACATATCTATCTCCTTCGGCTGTCGAGTTCTTGTGTTGTTGGTTACTCTGAATCCCTGAAATGTTCATACTAATCCCAGATATTCACAAATTTTTAGCCACTCTTGATGCAGCTCCAGGAAAAGACGAAGCCAATGCCCAAAAAGGCAATTTTTATGGGGTTTATCTGCTCTGTAGTCAGAGCTTGGATTCCCGCTATCGTGGAAAATGCTACGTGGGCTTTACCGTTAATCCGAAGCGTCGGATCCAACAGCATAATCGCGGCTGTGACTTCGGAGGGGCCAAAAAAACCAGCCGGAAGGGACCCTGGCGGATGGTGATGATTGTGCACGGATTTCCAAACAATATAGTAGCCCTTCAATTCGAGTGGGCTTGGCAACAGCCCTCGCTATCCACACGGCTAAAGATATTCCCCGATCTGAAGCGAAAGAATCCCAGAGAGTCCCAATTTGACTACAACTTTAGGATCCTGAACCGGATGCTTGGAGTGGGTCCCTGGAACAGGCTGGCTCTCACCGTTCGTTGGTTGGAATTTCACTACGAACGCGGATTCGATCTGCCCCTTCCCATCCACATGGAGATTGTGAGTGGAAATGTGTCAATCAGTTCCTCTCATCGGAGAAAAGGCAATGATGCAGTTGCTCCTCCGCCAGTGGCATGGGCCCCGGAATGTCACCTTTGCATGCAACGCATTAATCAGCCGGAGATGTCACGGTTGGGGTGCATGAATTCCAACTGCAGGCTCACTTGTCATATGCCGTGTTTGGCCAGCTATCTTTTGGGCGATGAACCCGGCCAATACATCCCGATCGGCGGGGAGTGTCCGCTTTGCGAGACTAGACTCAGCTGGGTAGCCCTACTGCAGAGGAAACGCCTCCTTCTCGGCCTTTCGGAGGAGCTGCAGGATCTGGAGGAGACTGAGGAGGATCTTACCGATGGACCTGATATGGACAGTGATGTGGAAGTGTAGGAGATGATTGTTGAGTTTATTCAGTATAACACATTAATATTCAGTATTTATATTCCATTCGGATTCTTTTTTTAATTAATTCATTCTTGTTCAGTGTAATAATGTGCCTTAAGCTGTTAATTTGATATTTAAAATGTCTCCTTACAAAAATTTAATTATTGATAAAATCAGATAAATCAGATGATCAGATAAATTACCGAAAGAAGAAAAATGTATAAATTATTAGTTTTAAATTTACTTAAAATTACCTTAGAAACGACCGCAAAAATGGTACATAGAACAAAACTTTAATCTTTGAAAATTGGAAAACTTTAAACAAAAGCTCAGCCCTTCATATCATCTACCAATTCTGAGTTGACTTTTAAACGAAAAGAATATAAAATCATTAAAAGATTTCAACCACAAGAAACAAACAATTTTACCAACTCGATTAGTCAGTTGACATACAAATGCTTTTAATTCCTCAGACGTCTAGTCTGGACACTTGCGCCTTAATATTTCGGAGGGTGTTCTTGTACTCTTTAAGCATCGCGGCCATCTGGTGTTTCTCTTTTAGATAATACACAAGTGACATTTGCACGTACTCATGGCCCTTGAAATTGAACACAGATACTTCGGAGGTGTCGATAGATCCAACATTGTCGGGGGCATGATCAGCAGGCAATGGGTGTTTTGTCTTCGCCAAAGAAATTATGTTTACCGAATCCTTCGCGCGCTTGGGGGTTGGCAACTGTAAGCTGATGTTAACTATAAATATAAATGATTTAAAATTTTTTTTTTAATTAAACTCGAATTACAATAAAAACAAGTAGGAACATTACAGTCGAGTTTCCCGACTGTTACAGACCATGTAAAAATTTGGTTATAAGAAAAATAAATCAAAACCAAAAAAAAAAACAAGAAAGAAAGCCTAGCTTCGGTACCCGAAGCTTAGAATACCCTTGCAGACCAGTTGCCTTGAAGCCGTTCGATCGTTTGTATGGCAGCTATAGGATATAGTGATTCGATTTTTGGTTTTTAATTTTCTAAATCGGCTTTAATGTCTATGAAAACTGTTTTTCTCAAGAATGAATTAATTGTCTTGAAAAACACCAGAATTATGCTCAATGACCCATTTTCTCCCATCGTTCCTATGTCAGCTATAAGATATAGTAGTACGATTTTGATGAAACTTTCAGGATATGCTAAAATAGTCATTAAAAAGAGTTTCCTTAAATATAAATAAGTTATCTTGAAAAAAGCGAATTTATGGCCCTTTTTCCCAATCGTTCCTATGACAGCTATGTGATGTAGTATTCCGATTCCGGCTGTCCGACTTATATACTACCTGCAACAGATTGAAGGGTCAATGCAAAGTTTCAGAACGATAGCTTTAAAACGGAGAGACTAGTTTACATAGCAACAGACAGACGGACAGACAGACAGACAGACGGACATGGCTAGATCGACTCGGCTGGTGATGCTGATCAAGAATATATATACTTTATAGGGTCGAAAAGTCTCCTTTACTGCGTTACAAACTTCTGGTCAAAATTATAATACCCTCTGCAAGGGTATAAATATATTTACACCGAGGCCGGTCTGGGATTCGAACCCAAGATCTTCGTGCTTTCAGTGAAACGTCGTAACCATTCTAAATCAGCAGCTAATACAGTATATGTTGAAGGCGCACATCCATACAGACTCAGCGGCACTTCCGAGAAAAATCAACCACCGAACGCAAGCGAGTTACCGTTTGTTTGAGAAAATAAATATATTGCTAAATCGACTCGGCAGGTGATACTGATTAGGAATATACATATATACCTTATGGGGACGGAGATGACTCCACTGCATCGCAAACTTCTGGTCAATATAATAATAATCAGTGGCACAGTTTATAAGTTTATTTGGAACAACATTTTGTTTATATGATCGAGGATGAGAGGCCAGTTAAGTCAAATCCGGCTTGCTCTTCTCTGTAACATAAATATGTACATTTGGACAAACACAATATAGTCCTAAGACCATTAAAATAATTTACATGCATATTCAAGTCTATGTAAGTAGTCTTTCTAATGTTCTAATTTCAATGGCACCCTGTTAGTTAGATATATACATGTATGTACATATATACATATATGTTGGACCTTCAGTGGAAATGGTCGATTTATATCTCGAAAGAATAACGTTCGAAAAAGAATAAAGCTGGCTAAGAACTCACCCTCTGAAGCCTTGCTCTTTGTGGTCGAGCCCACTGTGTTAATGCTTAGCTCGTCATCGCTGAGGTTGATATAGTAGTTTCCCTGTGAGGACGTAGAGGCCACTTGTTGAAAGGCTTCCTCTGACTCTGCATCCGGTTCAGGATCACCATCCGGATCCCGTTTTGGGTACGGATACGGAATTGCCTCGCCCACCAGCAGCGTTCGCGATTTTGAAGCAGAGATGAAGGCGGGATCAAAATGCTGGGAGCACATGTACAGCTGGTTGGGGGGAATCTTCGGATGCACCTTGCCATTTTCGTGCCAAATGCGCGCCCTCTCCGTGTTCTTCGGAAAGGCGAAGAGCGTTCTCCCCTTTGTATCATGGACTGAATAGTAGTATTCGCAATCCTTGTAGACGCAGGCTCTTGTTACCATTTTCTTGTTTGTTGTTAGAAATTTAGCGTCGTTTCTAGTGATGGGCACATTGTTAAGTGAATAAATACTTAGGCAACCTTTGTTGGTATTTTAGTATTTTTCGCGGGAATCTTTGGATCTTAAATAATCTAAGTGACCCGCAGATTGCATTAGCGTAATTATAATAATATAATATACATTTTTATAAATGATCTACCTTTGTGATCTTTGTACCCCATTACTAATAATAATAATATAATATTTTTATTTTATTTAATAATATTATCGCATTTTTTTTATTTATTTTTTGCTTGTGTAGCTATTGCGAGAAGGAGGAAAATAACATCAATATAAATAATATAAACTGATAACTTCTTAGAAAAGTACTTTACCTTTCGTCATAAATGACTTTTTATTTCCAAAACAAAAACATCGACCAATGCCGGTAATCTGGGAACTCTGTCAAGTAACGGGAAAGGAGATAATTTTGCATTTACCATTTATTCTAAAATTTGTTTTACGTTTGTGCTTACAAATCCGTAATCTTTATTTCCGAACAATGTTTCTGGGTATCAAGAGGACGAAGGACCCCAAAATATTAGATTTTGACCTGGAGGATATTACATACAATGATCCCAGTAGAAAGAGCAAAGGAATACCGCTGCCACCAGACGCCTCGTGCGCCGCATGCGATGGATTCCTCATCACGTACCACGATTACTGCGATCGGACCTCCATTCACGGGGTGCAGTATTTGGGGGATCGGGAACGGCCGTTGCGGGAGCGCATTTTTTGGCTCTGCGCCTTCCTCATCTCCATATACGGCTGCTCTACGCTGATATACAGCGCTTACACCAAGTGGACGGAAACGGTAAGAACTCAATAGAAAATGCAGTAAAATCTTCCATGAAAAGCTTATTTTCTAGTGATTCCCTTTTTATTACATATATATATGTATATATGTATGCCCTTCTTTTACTTAAAAACCTTCGATCAATCCAGTCATCTTATTGAATTAACAGTATTAACTGAAAGTATTTGATTGCCTTTAAAGAGAGAAAAAACAAACACTAAGGCTAGAGTTATCTATTAAAAAAATATATTTTTTCGAAGATTGAAATTAGGTCTAAACATGATAAATAGTTTACCCATTTTCAGATCAACAATTTCTACTAATGTATGAATGCATTTTTAGACCCTGTACCCTAGGGGTAAAGGGTATATTAAGTTTGTGCAAATGTATGTAACAGGCAGAAGGAGGCGTGGCAGACCCCACAAAGTATATATATTCTTGATCAGCATGACGAGCTGAGTCGATATAGCCATGTCCGTCTGTCCGTCCGAATGAACAGATTAGTAGATTCTCCTAATACTGACGAAATTAGAGTTTATTTTTTTAAGTCGGCGCCACGCCCACCGCCCCCGCAATTTGTATTTGAATTTTTGCTCTGCCCTGCACTGCACAATTTTCAAGCTAATTAAAAAAAAAAAACAAGAAAGGAAGGCTAGCTTCGGTACCCGAAGCTTAGAATACCCTTGCAGACCAGTTGCCTTAAACTGTTCGATCGATTGTATGGCAGCTAAAGGATATAGTGATCCGACTGTTGGTTTTTGATTTTCTAAAAGGGATTTAATGTCTATGAATTCTCAAAAATGAATTAATTGTCTTGAAAAACACCAGAGTTATGCTCAATGACCCATTTTCTCACATCGTTCCTATGGCAGCTATAGGATATATTGGTTTGATTTTGATAAAACTTTCAGGATATGTCAAAATAGTCATTAATAAGAGTTTTCTAAGAAATAAATAAAATATCTTTCAAAATGGCGAGTTTATAGCACTTTTTCCCAATCGTTCCTATGGCAGCTATGTGATGTAGTGTTCTGATTCCGGCCGTTCCGACTTATATACTACCTGCAACAGATTGAAGAGTCGGTGCAAAGTTTCAGCCCGATAGCTTTAAAACTGAGAGACTAGTTTACATAGCAACCGACAGACGGACATACAGACAGACGGACATGGCTAGATCGAATCGGCTGGTGATGCTGATCAAGAATATTTATACTTTATATGGTCGGAAATGTCTCCTTCACTACGTTACAAACTTCTGGTCAAAATTATAATACCCTCTGCAAGGGTATAAAAATACGCATGCAATTGCAGCATAGATTTTTACCGATCCTGAAAATTCTGAAAAAAGCGCACAATAAATACTCAAAGTTTACAGGCACTAACCACAAGCAATCTATTTATTTTCTCAAACAAACGGTAAATCGCTTGCGTTCGGTGGTTGATTTTTCTCGGAACCGCCGCTGCAGCTGCCACTACCTTCATTTACATTTGTATGAATGTGTGCCTTCAATATATTTATACTGTATTAGCTATTGGTTGAAAAAGAATGGTGTGGCCGAATGGTTACGACGTTCAACTGAAAGCATGAATATCTTGGGTTCGAATCACAGACCGGACTCGGTGTAAATATATATATTTTTTTTGGTTTTGATTTATTTTGCTTATAACCAAATTTGTACAGGGTCTGTAACAGTCGGAAAACTCGACTGTAACGTTCTTACTTGTTTTTTTTTCATTTGCCAACAACATTACAGATTAATAACATAAATCCTATTTTTATTTGCCAGCCTGTGATCGTAAGCTTTGCGGAAAAGTCAACGCCAGTGTGGAACATACCGTTTCCTGCGATCACCGTGTGCTCGGAGACCAAGCGGGTGCTAAAACAGAAAGGTTTGAGATTTTATGAGATTCGAATTTTAACCAGAAGTTTGCAACGCAGTGAAAGAGATAAAGACTCTATAAAGTATATATATTCTTGATCAGAATCATCTGTCATAGCTGTCATAGGAACGATTAACCTCATAGGAACGATTTGCCTATGACTGCTTTGTGATGTAGTTTTCCGATTCCGGCCGTTACGACGAAAGGTCCCAAATTCCCCAATTTTTAAGATAATTGTTTATTTAAACGATCGAACGGTCTGAAAGCAACAGGTCTGCAAGGGTATTTTAAGCTGTGGACCCCGAAGCTAGCTTTCCTTTCATGTTTCTCATAATTTTAAGTCCAATTACACTATTTTAATTAATCATTAGACGCATTTTAAAATTATTTAAAATTAGAGTTTAATTTGTAAGAATCATTCAAGATTATTTACAAAATAACGAAAATTGCGAACCATCATATGTACAATCATACCATGTATATTTAAATAATAACTAAATCCATATAATTTTAATTTTTTTTATCTTTTATCAATTGCCATAACATAAACAATGCAACAAAACATTTATAAATATGTACATAAATGAAAATCAATGAAAACCATGTGCATAAAAATTGCAGTTCAATTCATTTCGCAAATCATAATATATTCAGAATAGGATTGGAAAGACTTAAATAATTAAAATAATTATTATGAAACGACTTATTCGAAAGTCTTGATAAATAGTTTGTTTGATCCCAGGAACGGAGACCTCTTTTGCGGACCTTTACAGCCAGTTTAGCGAGGAGATGCGAGCGTCAAGAATTTTCAAGCCCCAGAACGTTAGTGTTCTGGAGATGGAGGAGTTTCGCACTCTACTACACGTGTGCAACACACAAACCATCGACGAGGACATCCCTCTGATTGCTGGCGACGACCTAGACTACTTCGATGTTTTGGAACGGATGCTACCGCAGTTTGACCGCTATTTTTTCTACTGCCGCTGGCTGAGCCGTTTTGGCGAGTGCGAGAAGTTCTTCCGCAAGACACTCACGGAGGAGGGAATCTGCTACACTTTTAACGGCCTGAGGGCCACCGAGATTTATCGGGAGGACACCTACCAGTACCAGCACAGCGGGGAGCCTCTTGAAATGGAGAACATCAGCTCGAGGCAAACGCCCTGGACACTTGAGACTGGCTATGCCCACAGCAGCGACGTCGAGACGTTTCCAGCGCGAGTTCTCAGCGCCGGAGCCAGATCGGGCATCTTTCTCGCCCTACAGAGCTTTAAGCAGGAGGTGGACTATGCTTGCCGGGGACCCGTGCAGGGATTTAAGGTAGGAATCGCGTAAAATGTTTAATAAATCAAATTTAACCCAAATATTTTAAAATATTAAAATAACAGAAATCATGTATTTAGTTTGAAGACAATTATAACAAGAAAGGAAGGCTTGCTTCGGTACCCGAAGCTTAGAATACCCTTGCAGACCAGTTGCCTTAAAACTGTTCGATCGTTTGTATGGCAGCTATAGGATATAGTGATCCCATTTTTGGTTTTTAATTTTCTAAAACGGCTTTAATGTCTATGGAAACTTTATTTCTCTAGAATGAATTAATTGTCTTGAAAAACACCAGAGTTATGCTCAATGACCTATTTTCTCCCATCGTTCCAATGGCAGTTATAAGATATAGTGGTCCGAATTTGATGAAACTTTCAGGATATGTTAAAATATTCATTAAACATAGTTTCCCTAGAAATAAATAAAATATGTTTAAAAATTAAATTAAATTTAAATTAATTTAATTTAATTTAAATTAAAAAATGTCCGATTCCGGCCGCTCCGACTTATATACTACCTGCAACAGATAGAAGGGTCGGTGCAAAGTTTCAGCCCGATAGCTTTAAAACAGAGACTAGTTTACATAGCTGTCTGTCAGTCAGACAGACGGACATGGCTAGATCGACTTGGCTGGTGATGCAGATCATGAATATATATACTTTATAGGGTCGGAGACGTCTCCTTCACTACGCTACAAACTTCTGGTCAAAATTATAATACCCTCTGCAAGGGTATAAAAGTATTCATTGTGACCATATACAAGTGTATGTATGCAAGTAATAATACATTTTAAGCTTTATGATTCCAGGTACTTCTCCATGCCCCTGATGACATTCCTCAGGTTTCAAAGCAGTACGTCCGAATCCCTATGGGCAAGGAGGTGCTGATCGCGGTGAAGCCGAACATGATTACCATGTCGACGGGAATCGCTGAGTACCATCCCCTACGGAGGCAGTGTTTCCTGAGCCATGAGAGATCGCTGCGCTTCTTCAAGGTGTACACCGAGTCTAACTGCCAGTTAGAGTGTCTGGCCAATTTCACCCTAACAAAGTGCGGATGCGTGAAGTTCTCGATGCCACGCAATAGGGACATGCCGGTGTGCGGCGAGGACAAGATCCACTGCTACGAGCGAGCGGAGCGCCAGCTTCTGGTCAGAGAGTTTAAACGGGTGAGAGCACTAGATGCCGGTCGCGAGGATTCGCATGGCGTGGAGTCCGCGTGCAACTGTATGCCAGCCTGCACGTCGCTCGTCTACAACACGGAGATCTCACAGGCCAACTTCGATCTGGAGGAGATGCTGCTGGCCGAGGGCGACACCGACTTCCTGAAGGAGTACCCCGGCTCGCAGATGTCCCGCCTGTCCATTTACTTCAAGCAAAGCCAGTTCATCACATCAAAGCGATCGGAGCTGTACGGCGTGACTGAGTTCCTTGCCAATTGCGGAGGCATCTTTGGTCTCTTCATGGGATTCTCCATTCTCAGCATGGTCGAGATGATCTACCACTTTACCTTGCGGTTCTTCACCAACATGAAGCGCCTAGTCAAGGAGCAGGAGAAATAGTTTGAATACAGTTACTGTACCCTGGCAATGCATGTCGCCAAGGAAAGCAGTAAATATAATTATTTGTAATGTATTCTTGAGTGGTGTAAAGTTCTAGAAAATGTTTTATTTAAAAATGTTCGTTTTCAAAAAAAAAAAAACATGTAAATATAAAAGTGTGAAGTAAAAAGGCAACATTTTTAGAAGAGATAAGTAGATTAAATAATGTGTTCCGATTTTTAAATTAACATCCACCAATCAGTTAAAATAAAAAGATTTGTTACAAATGTGGGTACGTATATGGTATATACTTGTAGGTATACAGGTTAGGATGTGTTAAGTAGAGCTCTTAGACCCTGTTATGGACCTTAAATATACCTATGTGCATAGGTTTAACTAAAAAAATATTTTCCAATCACTTAAATGAAACTACAATTATATTCGACCCGCCCAGCTAATAAAATTCAACATCAAATGGCAGCTCCACCAAGTGGCAACGTTAAACCGGCTGCGTGCGCGCCAAAAAAATAAATATAAATCGATGCTCCGATAAGTGCAGTGTTGCCACCAGCGCCGCAGCGATTACTTAAGTGTATTTCGGAAAGTCCATTTAAACAAAAGAATTTCCTCGCTATCCGTTTGTTAAGTGCATTTACATCCGAGCAGAAATCCGTAGCGACCGATCCCAAGTGGCCGGTGAATAAAACGTGATTGCAACTGGTCGAGAAATCGAGAGCTTTTGGCAACCCGGTCTGCTACTTTATTTGTTCTGCTCTTTTTAAGGCGGCTTCCGTCCCGTGAAGTCTGTAAAGTAAACCGTGGTTTTCTTGTTGCATCTGACTTGGTAATATAGTGCTAGTGAAGATGGCAGCGGATCAAGCACAGTTCCAGCAGCTCCTGGTTTCCCTTTTGTCCACGGACAATGATGTGCGGCAGCAGGCCGAGGTAAGTGAGAGATGGAACGTCGGAAGGGGTTGTGAAGGGGGGATCGCAGGGGCATATAAAATATTACCCTGGCCCATTACGCGATGCGCAATATGAGAATTATAGAGCACTATATTTTTGGGCGTCGTTATTTGCATCTGCCAGATGATGGTTTCCTTAGGGGGGGAATATTTTTCCAAAATTTCTACATTATCGGCTTCTGCAGCTAGGGCACACAAAACGTGTTTTCGCCCTCCGCTTTGACAGCGACATTCGCATGCTGTTGCGGGTGTGCGAGCAAAAGAGCGAGACGGACAGCGCGAAGCAACCAGACAAAGCAAAATTTAAAGAATCGCACAATTTCTATGGCCGCCACATGATTTTTATTTAAATTTTTTGGGGGGCAGTGAAAACGGAAACAAAGAGCAGGTGCCAAAATAATCCATGACACATCCAATGTCTGGGAAATGCAATTTGGTGGTGACTGATAATACTGAGTCCTATACTATTTTCTATTTCCTATTCCATTTCGTTCCGGCGCCACATGGCACCGATCCACCCCACCCAATCGCTGACCTTGAACGCCAGCCCCAACTGTAACCACCTGCAGTAATGGGAATTCAACATTATTTGCCTTGACTACGGCTCTATATCAGTTAAATATTTCGATTCTGATTTACCAAACAAACCGATGTGGTGCAGATTTAAATGGTATTACAAACCCAGAATCAAATATGCATATTCAAAATGATTATAATCTTAGTAATGTAGGTAATGTAACTAGGGCATGTATATGTGTATGCGTTAAGCCACTAAAAGCTTTTAAAATCTTTTTTTTTTTAATTTTGTCCACGGGATATTAAAGAATAAAACGATGGAATAGTTTAAATATTATTTGATAACTTAATTATTATAATTTTCGAACTAAAGGAATTAACCATATATTTTCTTTTCACCTGTAAACCAAAACTACTCAAGTTACCCATTTTGGTGTTTCATTCTGCCATTCCAGGAAGCGTACAACAATTTGGCGAGGGAGCTGAAAGTGACTCATCTCCTGGGAAACATCCACAATGGCCAGCAATCGGAGGAGGCCCGCCAGATGGCCGCTGTGCTGTTGCGCCGTCTTTTCACCACCGAGTTCCTCGAGTTCTACAAAGAGGTTAGTTTATAGGTGTAATCAATATCACATTAGAAATTCCTACTAAAGTTATCCATCATCATCAGATTCCCGCTGAATCGCAGAACCAGCTGTTGCAGCAGATTCTGCTGGCCGTGCAGCAGGAGGTGACGCCCCAGTTGCGGCGAAAGATCTGCGAGGTGGTGGCCGAGGTGGCCCGGAATCTGATCGATGAGGACGGCAACAACCAGTGGCCGGATGTCCTGCAATTTCTCTTCCAGTGCGCTAATTCCCCAACTCCGCAGCTGCAGGAGTCCGCACTGCGCATCTTCTCTAGCGTGCCGTCCATTTTCGGCAACCAGGAGACCCAGTACATTGACCTGATCAAGCAGATGCTGGCCAAGAGCATGGACGCCGGCTCCGACGCGGAGGTCCGGATACAGGCAGTTCGAGCCATCGGAGCATTCATCCTCTTTCACGACAAGGACAAAGAGGTTGCCATCTACAAGAACTTTGCGGACATGCTGCCACGGATGATCGTCATCACTGGGGAGACGATAGAGGGTCAGGACGATCAGAGCCTGCTCAAGCTGCTTATCGATATGACGGAGAACTGCCCGAAATTCCTGCGGCCGCAGCTTGAGTTCATCTTCGAGATCTGCATGAAGGTGTTTAGCTCCCAGGACTTCGAGGACAGCTGGCGGCACCTTGTCCTTGAGGTGATGGTCTCTCTGGCGGAGAACGCGCCTGCCATGGTGCGGAAGCGAGCGGATAAGTATATCGTGGCCCTGATCCCACTGGTCCTGCAGATGATGACCGATCTGGACGAGGATGAAGATTGGTCTACCACCGATGCTGTCGACGACGATGATCACAGCGACAACAACGTGATTGCTGAATCCTCTTTGGATCGCCTCGCCTGTGGGCTGGGCGGCAAGGTTGTCCTACCGCATGTAATGAACGCTCTGCCCGCGATGCTGGGTCATGCGGAATGGAAGCACCGCTTCGCCGCCCTCATGGCCATCTCGGCCATTGGTGAGGGCTGCCACAAGCAGATGGAAGCCATTCTGGATGAGGTAATGTCCGGTGTCCTAAACTTCTTAAGGGATCCACATCCACGCGTGCGTTACGCTGCCTGTAATGCGATCGGCCAAATGTCCACCGACTTTGCCCCGACTTTCGAGAAGAAATTCCACAACCAGGTGAGTTGGTTATAACTTGCCGACATTTTTTCTTAAAAAACCATTGGAATAGGTCCAATTATATTTAGTACGTTAGATTTTTTCTATAAAATTTAATTTAAAAACCGTGTTTATTATTTTTATTATATATATTAATATATTCAAAAAATTTATTCAAATAATCTAATTTCCTACACGAATATGGAAAAAAAATACTATTTACTTAAAATTATTAGATTTCAAATTTAAATGAGGCTGAATAATGATAATAGCAGCCAAGCACAAACATCGTATTAATATAATAGCATTATTTATTTATATTACACTTTAATAATAATCAACTTTTATTTATGATTCCAGGTTATTCCAGGACTGCTGTCCCTGCTCGACGATGTGGATAATCCGCGGGTGCAGGCGCATGCCGGTGCCGCCCTTGTGAACTTCAGCGAGGACTGCCCCAAAAACATATTGACACGCTACTTGGACGGGATAATGGCCAAGCTGGAGACCATTCTAAACTCGAAGTTTAAGGAGTTGGTCGAGAAGGGCAACAAGTTGGTCCTAGAGCAGGTAGTGACTACCATCGCCTCTGTGGCAGACACCTGCGGGGCGGAGTTCGTTGCGTACTACGACCGCCTGATGCCGTGCCTAAAGTTTATTATTCAGAACGCCAACTCCGATGAGCTGCGAATGCTTCGCGGTAAGACAATCGAGTGCGTGAGCCTCATTGGCTTGGCAGTCGGGCGAGAGAAGTTTATTAGCGACGCCGGCGAAATCATGGACATGCTGTTGGTAAACCACACCGAGGGCGCGGAATTGTCTGATGACGATCCTCAGACCTCGTACTTGATCACCGCGTGGGCTCGCATGTGCAAGATCCTGGGCAAGCAGTTTGAACAGTATTTGCCTGTGGTAATGGGGCCCGTAATGCGTACGGCCACCATGAAGCCGGAGGTTGCCATGCTAGATAATGACGAGGTAGAGGATATCGAGGGTGACGTCGATTGGTCGTTTATCAACCTGGGCGAGCAGCAGAACTTTGCGATTCGAACTGCTGGAATGGACGACAAGGCCTCAGCCTGCGAAATGCTTGTCTGCTACGCCCGCGAGCTGAAGGAAGGCTTTGCTGAATACGCCGAGGAGGTAGTGCGTCTAATGGTGCCCATGCTTAAGTTTTACTTTCACGATGGTGTGCGTACAGCGGCGGCCGAGTCGTTGCCATACTTGCTCGACTGCGCCAAGATTAAGGGACCGCAGTACCTGGAGGGCATGTGGCTGTACATCTGTCCGGAGCTACTAAAGGTGATCAACACGGAGCCGGAGCCAGAAGTTCAGATGGAGTTACTCAACTCACTGGCTAAGTGCATCGAGACCCTCGGACCGAACTGCCTCAACGAGGAGGCAATGAAGCAGGTGCTGGAAATTATTAACAAGTATGTTCTGGAGCACTTTGAGCGGGCCGATAAGCGATTAGCCGCTCGCAATGAGGAGGACTACGATGATGGCGTTGAGGAGGAGCTGGCCGAGCAAGACGACACCGACGTCTACATTCTGTCCAAAATTGTCGACATCACACACGCCCTCTTCCAGACGAACAAGGCCCTGTTTCTGCCTGCGTTCGAACAAGTGGCCCCACACTTCGTCAAGCTCCTGGATCCCAGCCGGCCCGTCGCCGATCGCCAGTGGGGTGTGTGCGTTTTCGATGATCTTATCGGTAAGTTTTATAGCCCCTTTAAAGGATATTTATCAGTGTGTTGGTAACGTGCGATTTTAATATTTTGTGTTTTTATCTAAACTCAAGACTAATTCATATAGTCAAAAAATAAAGAAAGGCTAGCTTAGGGGTGCTTAAAATACCACTGCAGACAAGTTTTCCTAAAACCGTTTGGTTGTTTGTATAGCAGCTGTACCCTGTATCTAAAGGCTAAAAGAATATATTAAGTTTGGGCAGATAAATGTAACAGGAAAAGGCGTGACAGAACGCACAAAGTTTATGTATTTTTGATCAGCATAAAGAGCTGTCATTAGAGTTTTACTTGTTATACCCTTGCAGAGGTTATCATAATATTGACCAGAAGTTTATCTTTAGACTTCATCGGAGTCAGTACTAGGAGAATCTACACTGTTAATTTGGTTCCTCTTACTTACAGTTACATCGTCGTTCATCCGGACGGACAGCCGGACGGACATGGTTATAAAGACTCAGCTCGTTAAGCAGATCAATAATATATATAATAATTAATGTATACCCTTTGGGTACATGGTATAAAATAGGATTGATTATTAGAAAAACTCATGAAAAGTCCATGAATAATACAAAAAACTCGAATATCTTCAGAGCGAATATTTTTTATACCCCTGCAGAGGGTATTATAATTTTGACCAAAAGTTTGTAACGCAGTGAAGGAGATGTCTCCGACCCTATAAAGTATATATATTCTTGATCACCATCATCAGCCGAGTCGATCTAGCCATGTCCGTCTGTCTGTCGGTCTGTCGGTTGCTATGTAAGCTAATCTATCAGCTTTAAAGCTATCAAGCTGAAACTTTGCACCGACCCTTCAATCTGTTGCAGGTAGTATATAAGTCGGAACGGCCGGAAATGGAACACTACATCTCATAGCTGCCATGGGAACGATTGGGAAAAGTGTCATAAATTCGGAATTTTTAAAGATATTTTGTTTTTTTCTTGTTAAACTTATATATTAATGACTATTTTAACATATCCTGAAAGTTTCAGTAAAATCGGACCACTATATCCTATAGCTGCCATAGGAACGTTGGGAGAAAATGTGTCATTGAGCCTAAATCTGGTGTTTTTCCAGACAATAAATTCATTCTTGGGAAATACAGTTTACATAGACATTAAAGCCGTTTTAGAAAATTAAAAACCCAAAATCGGATTACTATAGCTGTCATACAAACGATCGAACGGTTTGAAAGCAACTAGTCTGCAAGGGAATTCTAAGCTTCGGGTACCGAAGCAAGCCTTACTTTTTTGTTTATATATTTATGGAACATTTTCTGTTCTCTGCTCCTGCTGAGAGTATTAAAAATTCGACCAAAAGTGAGGACGCCGTCCATTAATAGAAAAATGGGTCATATACCAAAACTTCGGTATTTATAACGAATTCTGTTTTTATACCCATGCAGGGGGTATTATAATTTTGACCAGAAGTTTGTAACGCAGTGAAGGAGGCATTTCCGACCCTATAAAGTATATATATTCTTGATCAGCATCACCAGCCGAGTCGATCTAGCCATGTCCGTCTGTCCGTCTGTCTGTCTGTCTGTCCGTCTGTCGGTTGCTATGTAAACTAGTCCCTCAGTTTTAAAGCTATCGGGCTGAAACTTTGCACCGACCCTTTAATCTGTTGCAGGTAGTTTATAAGTCGGAACGGCCGGAATCGGAATACTACATCACATAGCTGCCATAGGAACGATTGGGAAAAAGTTTCAAAATTTCGCCATTTTTAAAGATAATTTATTTTTTTCTTGGAAAACTCTGTTTAATGACTATTTCAACATTTCCTGAAAGTTTCATCAAAATCGGACTACTATATCCTATAGCTGCCATAGGAACGATGGGAGAAAATGGGTCATTGAGCATAACTCTATTGTTTTTCAAGATTTTAATTCAATTAATTCATTCTTGAGAAAAACAGTTTTTATAGACAGTAAAGCCTTTTTAGAAATTTAAAAACCCAAAAATCGTATAAATATATCCCAGATCCTATAGCTGCCATACAAACGATTGAACGGTTTGAAAGCAACTAGCCTGCAAGGGTATTCTAAGCTTCGGGTACCGAAGCTAGCCTTCCTTTCTTGTTTTCACCAAATATTAAGTGCAAATATTAAGAGGCAAATGAGCATAAAAATATTAGTGAACATGGAATTTTTCAATACTGCAGAAAAATACTGTTTGAATTTTGGAATTTGGAGTTTGGAATTTTATTGATTTTAACAAATTTTTTTTTAAAAAATATAATACTTAATGAAGGAATTAAAAAACAAAAAAACGCGACTTCAAGTAATATTTACGACAAAAAAAATTATTATAACCTGGGAACCAAACTTTCAACTTCCATCTTACTGTAGTAGACTCATGCTACTAAACCTATCCACACTTACTAATCGTAGAACCAAACTTGGTGTACTTTTCATCCTTAAACTAAGACTCAACGAGGTTGATAGTTCTGCCTTATTAGAACGCATCAACTTTAATGTGCCCTGTAGACGTACTAGAAATGATATCCCCCTAGCCTTAAACCATAGTAGTTTGAATTATGTCCTGGATGAGCCCATTAGAGTACTTTGCTCACATTTGAACGAATTGCACCAATTAACTTCCGATTTTTCTTCAATTATCGAACTTACTCATATATTTATAGTCCCTAATTCTTACCTATCTAACACATCCCAGTTCTAAGTGTTTTCCTCGAAAACCTTTCTCCTATTTTCCCTGCATGCTCGGTCCTACCTCCGCGATCGAGCCGTACCTTATGCAGCTCCGCCCCTCGGTCGGATGGGCGAGAGGTGGGCTGCATCACGTGCAACGGGATTCGCTTAAAAAAAAAAAAAAGAAAGGAAGGCTAGCTTCGGTGCCCGACGCTTAGAATACCCTTGCAGACCAGTTGCCTTAAATCTGTTTGATCGTTTGTTTGACAGCTATAGGATAGAGTGATCCAATTTTTGGTTTTTAATTTTCTAAAACGGCTTTAATGTCTATGAAAACTATATTTCTCAAGAATAAATTAATTGTCTTGAAAAACTTCAGAGTTTTGCTGTGCTATGTCAGGTATAGGATATAGTGGTCCGATTTTAATGAAACTTCCAGGAAATGTTTAAATAGTCATTAAATAGTTTCATAAAAATGAAATTAATTTTCTTAAAAAATTACGAATTTATGGCACTTTTTCCCAATCGTTCCTATGGCAGCAATGTGATGTAGTGTTCTGATTCCGGCCGTTCCGATTTTGTTTTTTTTGTTTTTTCGCGAATCCCGTTGCACGTGATGCAACCCACCTCCCGCCCAACCGACCGAGGGGCGCAGCCGCATAACGTACGGCTCGATCGCGAAGATAGGACCGAGCATGCAGGGAAAATAGTTGAAAGATTTCGAGGAAAACTACATAGAATTGTGGTGAGTAAGGTAGGTAAGAATTAGGGACTTAATATGCATAAGGTCGTTAATAGACGAAAAATCGGACGTTAGTTGGTGCACTACGTTATAGTCTGAGCAAAGTACTCTAAAGGGCTCATGCAGGACATAATTCAAACTACTATCGTTTAAAGCTAATGGGATACAATTTCTTGTAAGTCTACGGGGCACATTGAAGTTGATGCGTTCTAACAAGGCAGAACTATCAACCTCATTGTGTATTAGTTTAAGGATGAAAACTACACCAAGCATGGTTCTACGATTAGTAAGTGTGGGTAGGTTTAGAAGCATCAATCTACTTGAGTGAGAGGGAAGTTAAAAGTTTGGTTCCCAGTTGAGGCCTCTAAGATAAGGAATCTTTTTTGCACGGATTCAATTTTGTATACAATTTTTTATATACTAGTTTCAGCCCGATAGCTTTATACCCA
Source organism: Drosophila setifemur (assembly GCA_021224005.1). Classification (NCBI taxonomy): domain Eukaryota; kingdom Metazoa; phylum Arthropoda; class Insecta; order Diptera; family Drosophilidae; genus Drosophila; species Drosophila setifemur. The sequence goes on from JAJJHY010001781.1 coordinate 48,775, forward strand.
ATGGGTATAGGGTATATTAATATACCCAAAGGGTATAGGGTAAATTAAGCTTGTGCAAATGTTTGTAACAGGCAGAAGGAGGCGTGGCAGACCCCACAAAGTATATATATTCTTGATCAGCATGACGAGCTGAGTCGATATAGTCATGTCCGTCTGTCCGTCTGGATAAACGATCGGATCTCAGAAACTGTAAGAGCTAGAATAACTATATTACCAGTGCAGTGCACCGCCCCCGCAATTTGTATTTTAATGTTTGCGCTGCACTGCACAATTTTTTAGTTAAATTTTTAAAAAAATTTACACACAATTGGATCATGGATTTCTTCCGATTCTGATTCCGATTTCACAAAAGATTGGTTAATTAGAAAGCGCACAATAAATACACAAAGTTTACAGGCGCTGATAACAAGCAATCTGTTTATTTGCTCAAATAAACGGTAAATCGCTTGCGGTCGGTGGTTGTTTTTGTTTTTTTGAAAGTGCCGCTGAGAACGCACTTCATTCATATACATATGTATGTGCGCCTTCAATATATTTATACTGTATTAGATACTAGCTTCGAAAAGTATATGCTGGTGCACTGGTATTACGTTTGGCCGGGGAAAATGTTGTACACCTGAGGGGCGTGAATTGAAGATTTACAATGAAGTGAAAAATAATATCCGGTGCGGGTGATTTAATATTCGCTAAAAAATTAAACAAAAGCCTAACATCGCGGACGACCACGCGATATAAAATAAAAAAAGGGATAAGCTCGGCTAAAATGCAAGTATGCGAACAATAAGGAGCGATTAAAGGTCAATAATTTAAAAGCAAACAGCTCGATAAAGCAAAGCGCCATCTTGACGAAATGGCGAAACATTCTGTAGTCGGAAAAAATTTGTTCTTTAAAGTGGGTAATACTCACTTAATTTCATCAGAAGACCACACAAAACTGATCCCAATTCAAAATTATGCATTAAAACAATTAAACACAGTGAAATTAGTTTAATAATTTTGCGCATGGTTTTCCTATTCGGGGGTAGGGACAATAAATTGGATCAGGGATATCACGGAATGGCCTGATGAGATGATTTAAATGACCCCCCAGTCCCCCGATCCCAACCGGAGTAAAAATGTGTGTTCAGGCGTTAACAAGGTTATCCCTGAAAAGCATTCCACCAATTTTTACAAAACTATGGGAGACTGTAAAAGTAGCTCGGGCTCGATTTCCCTCTAAAATTTGTGGATGTCCAGGACAAACCGCTGTTCTGCATTTTTATCCAATTTTTGAATACGTTTGGCTTAAATCGAACCGTTGAATTAGTTAATCTTAAGTTTTGAGTGAACTATCTCAGTCGCTACTATTATTATCTTTCAATCATTTTGGTTATAGATTATATAAATTTATTTTAACTTAAATATAACATGAAGTAGTTTTACTCAGACCCCACAAAGTATATCTATTTCATAAGTTTAAGTTTAGCTAATTCGATAAGTGTAGCTAAGTCGATATAGTCATGTACGCCCATCCGTCCGACCGACTAGATAATCGATCCGATCTCAGGAATTGTAAGAGCTAGAGGAATCGTGCTACCAGTGTAGAGCAGACTCGGTCGTGACATCTCCGACACTATAATATATATATATATATTGATCAGCATCACCAGCCAAGTCTATCTAGCCATGTCCGTCTGTTCATCTTTCTGTCCGTCTGTCGGTTGCTATGTAAATTAGTCTCTCAGTTTTACTTTGCAGCTGAAACTTTGCACCAACCCTGTTGCAGGTAGTATATAAGTCGGAACAGCCGGAATCGGAACACTACATCACATAGCTGACATAGGAACGATTGCGAAAAAGTGACAAAATTTCGCCATTTTTTAAGATATTTTATTTATTTCTTGGGAAACTCTATTTAATGACTATTTTAACATATCCTGAAAGTTTCATTAAAATAGACTACTATATTCTCCAGCTGCCATAGAAACGATGCGAGAAAGTGGGTCATTGGACATTACTCTGGTGTTTTTCAAGACAATTAATTCGTTCTTGAGAAATTCAGTTTTCATAGACATTAATGCCGTTTTAGAAAATTAAAAACCAAAAATCGGATCATATATCGAATCCTATAGCTGCCATACAAACGATCAAACAGTTTAAAGGCAACTGGTCTGTATTCTAATCTTTGGGCACCAAAGCTAGCCTTCCTTTCTTGTTGAAGACAATTAATTCAGTCGTAGAAAAATACATTTGTTGTTGACTTAAAGCCGTTTTAAACAAAAAAGGACGGCTAGCGTCAGTACCCGAAGCTTACCCGATCTTTGGTTTTTAAATTTTATCCCATCGTTCTTATGGCAGCTATAGGATATAGTGATCCGATTTTAATGAAACTTTTAGGATATGTTTAAATAGTCATTAAATAGAGTTTTCCCTGAAATAAATAAATTATCTTGTAAAATTGCGAATTTAAGGCAATTTTTCCTAATCGTTCCTATGGCAGCTATGTGATGTAGTGTTCCGATTCCGGCTGTTCCGACTTATATACTACCTGCAATAGATTGAAGGATTGGTGCAAAGTTTCAGCCCGATAGCTTTAAAACTGAGAGACTAGTTTACATAGCAACCGACAGACGGACAGACAGACGGACATGGCTAGATCGACTAGGCTGGTGATGCTGATCAATAATATATATACTTTATAGGGTCGGAAATGTCTCCTTCACTGCGTTACAAACTTCTGGTCAAAATTATAATACCCTCTGCAAGGGTATAAAAATCCTAAATCGATATACTAAAGCTTCTATACAAACGGTTTGAAGGCAACTGGTCTGCAAGGGTATTGTTAGCTTTGGACCACAAACCTAGCCACAAACCTTTCTTCTTTTTTTCTTTTCTCATTATTGGTTTATTTTGCTTATAACTAAATTGAAACAGGGTATTTAACAGTCGGGAAACTCGTCTGTAATATTTTTACTTGTTTTTAATTAAAAAGCTTTTATAAGAATATTTATAAACATAACACATAAGTTAAATTCTAAAAAATAGTTTCTTTATAAATAAATCGCGAATCAATCTTAAATTAACCATTTTTGATGTGGTTTCCATTGCAGAATTTTGTGGCCCCGCGTGCGCACCCTACCAACAGATATTTACCCCGGCACTGCTACAGTACGTGGTCGATAAATCGCCAGAGGTGCGCCAGGCAGCGGCCTACGGGTGCGGAGTGCTCGGTCAGTTCGCCGGCGAGCAGTTCGCGGTAACGTGCGCCCAGATCATTCCCCTGCTAGTGCAGGTAATCAACGACCCCAAGTCCCGCGAAATCGAGAACATCAATGCCACGGAGAACGCTATCTCGGCTGTCTCCAAGATTCTAAAGTACAATCCTTCGGCGCTAACCAACGTGGACGAGCTAATCGGAGTATGGCTTAGCTGGTTGCCTATCTCTGAAGACCCCGAGGAGGCCAACCACATATACGGTTATCTTTGCGACCTAATCGAGGGCAACCACCCGGTGATCCTCGGTGCCAATAACTGCAATCTGCCGCGTCTCGTCTCCATCATTGCCGAAGCCTTCTGCACCAAAGTGATCGAGGCCCAGAGTGCCACAGGCACCCGGATGCTTACCATCGTTAAGCAGGTTGAGTCCAATCCGGACGTGATGCAGGCCTGTGCCAGCACCCTAAGCCCGGAGCAGCAGCAGGCGCTGCAGGAAGCCTACCAAGAGCTAGCGACCGTGGCGACCGCCTAAGTTGCGGTTTCCTTCAGTCCTCCCTGGCTCTACGTAAATCTTGGAAAGGATGAAGAATTTAGCTCCTTATTATAACTTTTCATCTGACCGACTTTGTCGTCGCAATTGCATTATAAACTGTACTTTATAACATACATAAACGCAAGCATATTTATATGTGTGAAAGAGTTACATAATTCGACACATATTGTGATTTCAATCAAAAAAATCTTCTCTCTCGAAGACAAAAAGTCTACGACTTGTTAGAATTTGACACTTTAAATGGATCGAACCTCAAGGCCATCGCAATTGAACACCAATTCCAATAGATTATTTTTTCATATGTTTAATACATATGTGTGTATATTCGGCCCAATCGGCTTCCCCCTCTCCCAAAAATACACATCATGTGAATGTCGTCCGGATCGAACGAGATGTAATTTGTGCATTCAAAATAAAATCCACAACAAAATATTTAAAGGAATAACATTTATTGTATTTTAAAAATAAATAACACGTAAAGCGAATATATTTTTGTTTTGCGAATTGCTTTTGTACGTGTGAAAGTATTTTTTGTACAGTCGTTAACTATCTAAGAATTTGATGAGTATGAATCTTAGAAGTTTAGAGCTGCATGCATTCTTGCATGCACTAGTTAGTGAAATTAAAATTGCCATTTTTGAAGCCTTGATTTAGCATTTGAGTAACGGATATCCAATGACTTGGGCACTCGACCTTATCTTATCTTATCTTATCCAGGCTTATCCTGTTTGTGTCTCAAAATAAGCTCGATATTTCCCACCGCCATCCCCCACCCTTGACACCTTGAGCCTTGGGAAATTGTAAGATCGCGGTGTACTGGATATAGTTTTCTTCTTTGGGGTCTGTTTAATAATCCGCCAGTTTTGTTTGTGTTAAACAATTCATTTTTAGACCCTGTAATTTAGGGTAAAGGGTATATTAAGTTTGTGCATATGTATATAACACGCAGAAGGAGGCGTGACAGACCCCACAAAGTATATTATTGATCAGCATGACGAGCTGTGTCGATATAGCCATGTCCGTTTGGATGAACGAACGGATCTCAGCAATTGTTAGAGCTAGAGTAACCATATTACCAGTGCAGATACTCCTAATACTGACGCAGATGAAGTTTTTTTGTTGGTGCCACGCCCACCGCCCCCTCAAGTTGTACTAATATAAGTACGTCTGTCCGTCTGGATAAACGAACGGATCTCAGAAACTGTAAGAGCTATAAGAATCATGTTACCAGTACAGATTCTCCTAATTAATACGCAGATGAAGTTTATTTTTTCAGGTGCCACGCCCACCGCCCCCGCAATTTGTATTTTTAGGTTTGCACTGCCCTGCACTGCACAATGTTCAAACTAAAATTTTTGAAAAAATACACATGCAATTGCAGCATAGATTTCTACCGATCCTAAGATTGGTTAATTAGAAAGCGCACAATAAATACCCAAAGCTTACAGGCGCTAAACACAAGTAATCTGTTTATTTGCTCAAATAAACAGTAAATCGCTTGCATTCGGTGGTTGATTTTTCTCGGAAGTGCCGCTGCAGTTGCCAATACCTTTATATACATATGTATGAATGTGTGCCTTCAATATTATTATACTGTTTAGTTCAAAAAGTATGGCGTGGTCGAATGGTTACGACGTTTGGTTAAAAGCACGAAGATCTTGGGTTCGAGTCCCAGACCCCGGACTCGGTGTTCATTAGTTTTTATACTCTTGCAGAGGGTATTATAATTTTGACCAGAAGTTTGTAACGCAGTGAAGGAGACATTTCCGACCCTATAAAGTATATATATTCTTGATCAGCATCACCAGCCGAATCGATCTAGCCATGTCCATTGTCTGTTGCTATGTAAACTAGTCTCTCAGTTTTAAAGCTATCGGGCTGAAACTTTGCACCGACCCTTTAATCTTTTGCAGGTAGTATATAAGTCGGAACGGCCGGAATCGGAACACTAGCTGCCATAGGAACGATTGGGAAAAAGTGCCATAAATTCGCTATTTTTTAAGATAATTTATTTATTTTTAAGGAAACTCTATTTAATGACTAACTTATCCTGAAAGTTTCATCAAAATCGGACTACTATATCCTATAGCTGCCATAGGAACGATGGGAGGAAATGGGTCATTGAGCATATCTCTGGTGTTTTTCGAGGCAATTAATACATTCTTGAGAAATACAGTTTCCATAGACATTAAAGCCGTTTTAGAAAATTAGAAACCAAAAATCGGATCACTATATCCTATAGCTGCAACTGGTCTGCAAGGGTATTCGGGTATTCGGTACCCGAGGCTAGCCTTCCTTTCTTGTTTTTTTTTGGTTTTGATTTATTTTACTTATAACAAAATTGGTAAAGGGTATTTAATAGTTGGGAAACTTGACTGTAATGTTCTTACAGTCTTTAATTATGATAATTATTGAATATTTTTGTCATTTTATTTGTTATTAAACACAGCAAAATGGGATGGTTACAGATGACTTTTCTAGAAAATGGTGGTGCGAGAGCTTTATAACAAGAAGGTTTCTGGTTCGAGCCCAAGACTGGGTAGTTTAATTTTGCATTTTTTATTCACTAATTTATTTAGCTTATAATAAAATTGGTTCAGTGTATTTTGCCAAGAGATCTTCTTGATCTGTCTGCTGGTAAGCAAAAGTATAAAAGCTAAATCTTTATATTGGCACAGACTGACATTATTGACCACAGTTCTTGAGGCTTGATGAAGAAGGTAGAATCAGTGTTTTAATTCTCTAGTTAGTATTGATACGCCGACAACGGAACTTTATGAACCAGTTTTTAACTTTTGAGATAGATGGTACAGAGTTGACATATAATATTTATCGAACCTTGCCTTGGTTTAAACCAAACTGATAAATCAGCTCTCAAATTCACTTTTTCCTATTTCGATAATTATGCACAAGGTGGTGAGCTTGCAAGGGAGGGAAAGTATACAATTTTCTGAGATGTCATTAATAAATAACTATTTAATAAAAAAGTAGTTGGCACAAAGTACTGTGGTAACAGCAAAAGACTCCTTATCTTTAAAAGCGCATTGGGTATTGCCAATTACTTTCTACCCTATGGGGACATCGAGTAAGTTTATTCGGTCATTTATTTAATTTACTTCCTGAAATAAAATGGTTTAGTAATTTTAGGAATGTCGAATATCAGACTATGATAAATAAACGAAAAATAACTTAGTGAATATTTTTATTGAAATGATCATGGGAATTCATTTTAAGGCCAGGATCAGAACAAAGTCGTCACGAATGCATTAAATAAAACAATTGGTATGCCAACAATTACCAATGGTAGTACACCTACCTCGTCATAGAGGCTATAATATTATGGGAATTAAGGTCGTGTCGGCTCGATAAATTAGTACTTATTGCAGGGGAGGCTGAATTTCGAGTTTCTGGTTGTCTCTCCATTTCTCGGGCTCTCAAACCAAGGGCAAGGATTCTATTCGTTATTTATTGGCTAAAATTGTATTATAAGTTTACAGAGGGTATTCAAATCGATCACAAAAATTTGTGGAATACACGTTTCTGGAATACGTCGAAGCCAGACCCCTTTTCTTGTTGAATTTGAAAATAAAAGTCAACCAACTTAATGATTCAAGTCGTGGATAACAATCCGGTATCTATAATCTATTACCTAGTAACATCTTCAGTTGAATATTTCTTATTAGATGGTATTATATTTGCATATAGAACAAATGTATGAGGAAATCTAAAAAATAAGCAATAAATATCATATGAATATTAAACAGGTATCATATTAATATCAACGTTTGCAATATATAAATATCTTTGTGTCGGTGTCTCACTCCTTCAAAGCCCGTAAATCCGGGTATAGGGCACCGGCGATAATATAATGAGATTCCGACTTGTGCAGGACACGTTTGTAGTCGCTCACCACAGCTTCTCCTGTCTTCTTAACCATCTTTTTGACGATACCTTTCGGTGTAATGTAGTTGACGTTCTGACTGATTACGAAGGCATTCCCAAACGCGTCAAAAGTTCCACTAGCAAGGTTTCCAGCTGGCTGACCGTATCTGCAAGGTGATAGCGAACAAATAAATGTACAGGTTAAAAACGAATGTGGAATAAAATGTCAACTTGTACACACTTGTGCTCAATTATTTTTACGGAATTTTCGCTAAGGCTGCTGCCCAGGATTTTGGCAGATGTCTCTAGACCTTCGAACACGGTGCTAACGCCTTCAACAGCTCCCGCCGCGATAGTCAAGGCTCCCTCCATCGTGCTGTTAGCATCGCTGCTTTCGTAGCCGAATCCCTTTTGCAGAAGTCGTGAACCCTGCTCTTGTATGTGGGGAGCCAAGAAGCGGCCAACCGTCAGCGATGCGGTCCCCACCTTTTCAGCTATCCAACCCGTCAATCCCGCAGCCGCGTGTGTCACTTTTTGGGCCACTTCCACTACGAAAAGGAGAGACGAAAACGAGTGAATATTAAAGTATTAGGATATAGGATTGATTTAAGATTTATTTCTACCTATTCTATATATATTTTTTTTTTTCGCGAATCCCGTTGCACGTGATGCAACCCACCTCCCGCCCAACCGACCGAGGTTATGCAGCCGCATAAAGTACGGCTCGATCGCGAAGATAGGACCGAGCATGCAGGGAAAATAGTAGAAAGATTTTGAGGAAAACTACATAGAATTGTGGTGAGTAAGGTAGGTAAGAATTAGGGACTTAATATGCGTAAGGTCGTTAATAGAAGAAAAATCGGACGTTAGTTGATATATATAAAAGAAAGTCGTGTAAGTTACATTATATTAACAGAAGGACGAGAACAATTCAACCGATTGGCTGAAAAGTTGTGGGGTGGTAGCTTAGAACCAGTAAACAAACATAGGATATTTTTATGCCGTGAGGTATCATAAAACGTGGTATAACAAGATGCTAAATTAAAGCAAGACTTACAAAAAAGTCTCGAAGTGGGTCGTAAAATAGGAAAAATCTGAAAAGGGACAACTAAAAGTAAAGCTAAGCTAAAGGGCAGAAAACTCAGTGCCTAAAACGCTTGGTTGGCAATGTGAAATCGTCGAGCAAGCCCCAGAGATCAACTACTAGATATTTAAAGACGCTCAAGAAGACATCTAAAAAGTACTGATCTTTCTTCAAAATTTGACCCGGACTGGTCCATTTAAACTGCGCACGCGATCCGAATCGATAAAATTTTGTTACTTCAATTGGTAAAACCTTTTTTTTATGTTTATGTGAAGTTAGATGTCCATATGTTAACTACTGTGTAGTTGGCAGCAGTTTGTTCACGACGCGAAAAGTTTGTCTGTCAATTTTTACCATTCAAAAAAAATATTTACCAACAAGTTTGCTTAAAATTTTGCGTTTCCAATGGAATCACGGCTACGGAATCGTTGAAAATGTTAATGAAAATGAAAAGTCATCGAAAGCATTTACAAGCATTCATTGTATATACAATGTATGGCTACTAACTGTGCCCTACCACAGTTCGCTGTGGCATATTGTGATTGCATGCAAGTAATTAACACACATAGTAGAAGTTATATATCTATTTGATTTTGCACACATGTAGGTAACAATATTTTTGGGTTTTTTCATTCTCGGCATAAATGTAGAGACTATTTGGTTTACCTACACCGGAACACGCTACATACAATTGTCCATTTGAGAAGCAATTCCTACCTAAATCTAAGCCACATTATTCCAAAGATTGGGCCTGATCGATTCGAATGGACATATGAATAAATATCATCGATGTCGTAGCTGTGTTCTCGGCGCAAATCCACATCAAAATTTATCGCCTTTGTGCTTTTGCGCGGCGAGGAAAAACCAAATTGTATTTTCGGTAGTAGGTTTTTTCATTCTCGGCATAAATGTAGAGACTATTTGGTTTACCTACACCGGAACACGCTACATACAATTGTCCATTTGAGAAGCAATTCCTACCTAAATCTAAGCCACATTATTCCAAAGATTGGCCCTGATCGATTCGAATGGACATATGAATAAATATCATCGATGTCGTAGCTGTGTTCTCGGCGCAAATCCACATCAAAATTGATCGCCTTTGTGCTTTTGCGCGGCGAGGAAAAACCAAATTGTATTTTCGGTAGTAACAAATTAAAAAGAAAACGAATTTAATATTGAATTCTTATATTATTTTAGAGAACAACATTTTAAACACTGCAAAAAAACTTTAATAATAACTTTAAAACATTTTGTGTTCCACCAACTGAGTCAAACTAAAAACTGGCCCAATTTTGATTTGAAAACAAATATATTTGCAAACGCAGATATGTTATGTAACTAAAAAGTACAGCTCATTTGAGTTCGAACCTTCAGACATGTTCTGCAAAAATTTGAGCTTAAACGGCTAAGAACATTTCATATCTATAAGAACATATCTATACAGAGTATTTTTATATGTATAGATAGGATATAGTGATACAATTTTATATTTTCTAAACCGGCTTTATATCTATGAATAGTTTATTTTCCAGCTTATATAATACTTGCCACAAAAAAAGCTCTGTGTGAAGTTTTAGCTCGATAGCTTTAAAACTGAGAGACAAGATTACTAAGAAACAGACTTAGATTAGAAACAGACTAGCGACCGACACGTAAAAAACAGGCTAGTTCGACTCAGATGGTGATGCTGATCTAAAATATATAGACTTTATAGGGTCGAAGATGTTTCCTTCACAGCGATGCAAGCATATGGTCAAAATTATAATACAGTCTTCAAGTCTGGTATAAAAAATATTTTAAGAGCGGGTCGATGCTAATAATCTGTGGCGGCCATTTTGTTTTGGCGGCATCTGTCAAATCTGTTTTAGACCCTGTATCCAAAGGGTAAAGGGTATATTAAGTTTGTGCAAATGTATGTAACAGGCAGAAGGAGGCGTGGCAGACCCCACAAAGTATATATATTCTTGATCAGCATGTCGAGCTGAGTTGATATAGCCATGTACGTCTGTCCGTCTGGATAAACAAACGGATCCCAGAAACTGTAAGAGCTAAAAAATTCTTATTAACAGTGCAGATTCTCGTAATTATTACGCAGATGAAGTTTATTTTTTTCAGGTGCCACGCCCACCGCCCCCGCAATTTGTATTTTTAGGTTTGCACTGCCCTGCACTGCACAATTTTCAAGCTAAATTTTTTTTAAAATACACATGCAATTGGAGCATAGATTTCTACCGATCCTGAAAATTTCATCAAGATTGGTTAATTAGAAAGGGTACAATAAATACCTAAAGTTTACAGGCGCTAACCACAAATAATCTGCTTATTTTCGCAAACAAACGGTAAATCGCTTGCGGTCGGTGGTTGATTTTTCTCGGAAGTGTCGCTGCAGCTGCCACTACCTTCATATACATATGTATGAATATGTGCCTTCAATATATTTATACTTAATTAGCTATTGGTTAAAAAAAAAATGGTGTGGCCGAATGGTAACGACGTTCAACTGAAAGCATGAATATCTTGGGTTCAAATCGCAGACCGGACTCGGTTTAAATATATATATATTTTTTTTGGTTTTGATTTTTTTTTGCCTATAACCAAATTTTTACAGGGTCTTTAACAGTCGAGAAACTCGACTGTAACGTTGTAATTTTTTTTTTTATATATTAAAACCCTGGACGGTCCCTAAAATTGACATAGATGTATTTTAAAAATTTTTTACTCCGCTTTTGAAACATAATGGATATTACAGCACAAATTCTTTTTATGGAATTAAAAACTTACCCGATGTCTGGACAGAGTTCGGCACTTGTTTGGGAGAGTCGTCTGAGGCTGGTGTGATCTTGGAGATGAGGAAGGGAGTGCTCCTCATCATAAGGCCGCCGGTTTTTTCGGCGCCCTTTACCAGATTGCGAGCAATGAAGTCGGCCGTACCCACAATGTGTCTGGACACCTGCTCCGAACTAGAAACGGAACCAGATGCGAAACCAGCACGTTGTGAAGTGGGTGACTTTAGCTGCTCCACAGTTCCTGCGAGCACGGCTTCCAGGAGATCGAGCAAAAACTGCTGAAGGTCATCTAGCTGCTCCTGCTCGGATTCCCCGGCAGTAGTGCTAAGTGCACGCTGGCCGTCCTTAACCAGGATTAAGCCAAAGGCGTTCCCCGGTTGCTGGCTTTCCATGTCCGGAAAAATAAAGGCTCCGTATTCGGTGCGGTAGCAGTTGGTGATCGAGGGAACTAGCGGGTACAACCAGATTAAATCAGGCTCCCCGTTCGTCATGGAACACTGGATAAAATAGATTCCGCTGAGATACTTGAAATGTCCGCCCACTGAACACATGACCAGCGACATGGTGGAGTCTCCGAGGATTGTGGAAACTTCACCGCTAGCTTCAATCCTGTAGAGCTTGACTTGCGCCCGAAATACCTCGTCCAACTGGGCCTGCGAGTTCCGACTAGCCAACAATTCCCTCAGGCCGGAAGCCAGTTCTCTATAGGTTTTGGGTTTCCCGCTGGCGTTGGATATATCGTAATGGGTCGATGGATTCTCCTCTAGCAACGGCCGCTTTTCAACCACTTCAGAGCAGTCTCTCTCCTTCGCCTCTTCTGCTAAGTCATCAATTGTTTCGTTCTGTGATCGAAGAACCTTCAGCCTGTAACTGACCTCCGCTTTAGCGCTTTTCAGCTTTTGGATGAGGGCACAGGCTTCGTTCCACTCGGCCTGCACGGCGTCAATCTTATCCGGAAGTCCTACTGGAATCCGAAAAGTGTCTTCCATCATTGTGAGAGCCACATTGTAAGTTTCAGTTGCCTGTGCCTTGGACTCGTTCTCCTCGTGGTCGATAGCCAGCTCCACTTGGGCCATGACCGCTTTGTGAGCTGCTTGAATGCGGACATAGCCAGTCAGAAATTCCGCTTCCTCTGACATTACGGCGGTGAAAAGCTACGGAAAAACCAGAAAGAAAGGCTAGAATACCCTTGCAGACCAGGTGGCTTCAAACTGTTTAATCGTTTGTATGGCAGCTATGGGATATTGTGATCTGATTTTTATACCCTTGCGGACTGACATGGCCTGATCGACTTGGCTGGTGATGCTGATCAAGAATATATATACTTTATAGGGTCGGAGACGTTTCCTTCACAGCGTTACAAACTTTTGATCAAAATTATAATACCCTCTGCAAGGGTATAATAAAGAACTTTTATAACCCATAAAATTATCAACTTATTCAAAATGTATCCAGTTTGCTCAATTTTATAATTTGTCAGCACCAAGCGTAAATGTGTTTTATACCCACCATCTAAGTCATTAAAAACATTTTTGGCAAACACCGATAAGGCCGTCTTTAAAAAAAAAAATGTCAAATCACATAGTTTCAATATTTAGATCAAATTTAATTTACCTTTTTTTCGCCAGGACAGGACGATGTACCTGCCTGCGTGCTTGAACACTGCGCATTTGAAAGAAAACATGAGTGATCCCTTTACATAAACAAGAAAGGAAGGCTAAATTCACTGCCCGAAGCTTAGAATACCCTTGCAGGCCAGTTACCTTCAAACAATTCGATCGTTTGTATAGCAGCTATAAGATAAAGTGATCCGATTTTTGGTTTTTAGTTTTATAAAACAGCATTAATGTCTTTAAAAACTATATTTTCAAAAAATGAATTTATTGTCTTAAAAAACACCATAGTTATGCTCAATGACCCATTTTCTCACATAATTTCTATGGCAGATATAGAATAGCTTGTCTTTTAGCAATGATAGAGGTATCTCTAAATTGACGTATATTTTCGAGAACCTTATAACTCCTCATTTTTCCATGACAACATAGAATTATGACGCGTAGTTCTACGATAAGTAATCGTTTGGAGCTCACTTGTTTTATAACTCTAATTTACGCCAATCCCGTTGCACGTGGTGCAACCCACCTCCCTCCGAACCGACCGAGAGGCCCAGCCGCATAACGTACGACTCGATCGCGAGGATATGACGGAGCATGTAGGGAAAATAGGAGAAAGATTTTCGAGGAAAACTAAATAAAACTGGGATGTGTTAAAAAGTAAGAATTAGGGACTTAATGTGAGTAAGGTCGTGAGCAAAGTACTCTAAAGCGCTCAAGCAGAACATAATTCGAACTACTATGGTTTAAGGCTAGGGGGATATAATTTCTAGTACGTCTACGGGGCACATTAAAGTTGATGCGTTCTAATAAGGCAGAACTATCAACCTCGTTGAGTATTAGTTTAAGGATGAAAAGTACACCAAGCATGGTTCTATGATTAGTAAGGGTGGATAGGTTAAGTAGCATGAGTCTACTAGAGTAAGATAGAAGTTGATAGTTTGGTTCCCAGCTAAGGCCTTTAAGCGCGAAAATCAGAAATCCTTTTTGCACGAATTAAATTTGGTCTTGGTGAACACTATACAGACGCATGATCTGTACTCAAGAATTGGCCGAGCAAGTGAGACGTACATTCAAAAGTTTCCCCAAAGTGATCGGTATCTTACGTTACTTACTTATCCGATAGTTGTAAAACTTCAACCCATTACTCAGAGACTAAACTCCTTTGAATACCATGTTACCAATTATGAATCCAAAGAGAACCGGGATGACCGACTGTCCTCGGTTTCCGCATGGCTGTACCCCACAGGACAGCATAAATTAAATACTAACAAGTAAGAACGTTACAGTCGAGTTTCCCGACTGTTACAGACCCTGTACAAATTTTTCAAGATATTTACACCGAGTCCGGTCTGGGATTCGCACCCAAGATATTCATGCTTTCAGTTGAACGTCGTAACCATTCGGCCACACCATTCTTTTTTAACCAGTATCTAATACAGTATAAATATATTGAAGGCACACATTATACATATGTATATGAAGGTAGTGCAGCTGCAGCGGCACTTCCGAGAAAAATCAACCACCAATTTTATGTGTATTTTTAAAAACATTTTAGCTTGAAAATTGTGCAGTGCAGGGCAGTGCAAAAATTAAAATACGAATTGTGGGGGCGGTGGGCGTGGCGCCGACTAAATAAATAATCTTCAATTGCTCCAGTATTAGGAGCATCTTCACTGGTAATACGGTTCCTCTAGCTCTTACAGTTGCTGAAATCCGTGTGTTCATCCGGACGGACGGACGGACATGGCTATATCGACTCAGCTCGTCATGCTGATCAAAAATATATATATATATTGGGGGGTCTGCCACGCCTCCTTCTGCCTGTTACATACATTTGCACAAACCCTTTGGGTACAGGGTCTTAAAATTATGGAGTATACACCCCACTCCTGCGACACTAAAAGTCACGACATTACATAATTTTCTCGGTACAAAGACCCCAGGGCGTCCTTTTAGGCACTGTAATTGTCTATATATGGCAGAAACACATTTCATTTCCAGCAAGAGCATTAATTGACTGACCCAGGAACAATTATTTTTAGAAAGATTGTACAGTTCAATTAAACTCCCATCCCAAAAGTTTCAACCTAGTCTCATGGACAAATAAAATCTCCTGGTAAATGTATTCTCATACTTCCTGAATCTGAATGATAACGAGTTAAAATCAACTAAAATTTTTATACCCTTGCAGAGGGTATTATAATTTTGACCAGAAGTTTTTAACGCAGTGATGGAGACGTCTCCGACCCTATAAAGTATATATATTCTTGATCAGCATCACCAGCCGAGTCGATCTAGCCATGTCGGTCTGTCTGTCTGTCCGTCTGTCGGTTGCTATGTAAACTAGTCTCTCAGTTTTAAAGCTATCGGACTGAAACTTTGCACCAACCCTTCAATCTGTTGCAGGTAGTATATAAGTCGAAACGGCCGGAAACGGAACACTACATCACATAGCTGCCATCGGAACGATTGGGAAAAATGACAAAATTTCGCCATTTTTAAAGATATTTTATTTATTTCGGACCACTATATCCTATAGTTGCCATAGGAACGATGTGAGAAAATGAGCATAACTCTGGTGTTTTTCAAGACAATTAATTCATTCTTGAGAAACACAGTTTTCATAGACATTAAAGCCTTTTTAGAAATTTAAAAACCCAAAAATCGGATTACTATATCCTATAGCTGCCATACAAACAATTGAACGGTTTGAAAGCAACTAGTCTGCAAGGGTATTCTAAGCTTCGGGTACCGAGGCTAGCCTTCCTTTCTTGTTTTCCAATAATATAATCATTTACATTTGGTGTGTAAGATTTCGAAAATTTTAAAAAAATTTAGAAAAACTAAATTAATGGCAGAAATGATAATGGCGCTCCGTTAAACAAAAAAAAATATATAAATGGGCCCACCATAGTTCCCTTTTCTAAACAAAATGGGTTACAAAATTATTCATCGCCCAACCTCTTCCCCCTCTTGCTCTTCCATATATTCGGAATCTTTTTAAAGGGTCTTTCAACAACGACTAATAACATTGTCAACTTCGCATATTTATTGTGCGCTTAATGAAATTTTCAGGATCGGTAGAGATTAATGGTGCAATTGCGTTTGTTAAAGCCCAAGACTCTAGCTTGCGCAGTATGGTGCAAACTTAACAACACCTTTAGAAAATCTCAAAGAACAGCTGCTGGATCCGCTAAAAATTTAATTGCTGGCCAGCGCCAATGCTTCCGCTTTGATGCCCGTCCATCAAATTGGTCACGTCCACATGTTGCACTCACCTCTGAACCGTGATTTCTGAGAGTCTTTGGTCGTTGGGCGATGCGATTGATAGAGTTCCTGTCTTTTGCGCATTAAGCCACCAACCTGAAAACGTTTGCTGCTTACATTTTGACACGGATTTTATTTCGCATATTTATCGTACTTACTCAGATTGCATCGCTATTTTTTAGCCGGGTTTTCCTAGTTGGAACGAGTTTTACTGCAACTATTAAAAAAATAACATAACTTAAATAACGTAAGTATCAAAGCAAAACTACCACTATTTAAATTTGGGAATGTTCCGAGTTTTTCTGTTTGTTTTTGCTCTCATCTGTTTGCCTTGTTATTCGCATCAGCTGTTCTTCTCTACGAAGCCTATGCACGTTCAAACATAATTTGATACCAAGAACCATCACATTTTTATAATTCCGTTTTTTTTTGTAATTGTACTTTTATTAAATTTTATATTTTTACTAAGTACACTAAGTATATGCGATATCGTTATTTAAAATCAAAAGAATCTATTGTTTATACTTAACCATTTTATATATTTTTTTAAATATATATAAATAGCAATTTGTGCGTGTCCAATAAAATTTAGAAATTATTATTTCCAATCAGAATTTCATTTAAGTACAAAATGTAATTGATATTGGTATGCCTTCGTTTGCTACAAGAACGGTCACATTGCTGCTAGTCATGATGACTTGGCTTTGTTATCATTAACCATAGCTACCATATTAGACCTTCGCGGACCTCATAATTTCATAACGTTTTTCGGCATACCTTTCCTACACTTATTTGAGCCTTTTTTTATTTGTTTTAAAGTAAAAATTCCAAATATTTTCATTATTGCATATTAGTTCTTGAATAATTCTGTTATTTAAGTGTTGAGTGAAAGCCAGGATTTTTTTAGCTCTTTTCGATGAGGGAAACAGATTGTGTTTTTGTTTTTTAAGATTTAAACATGCTGATGTATGATTATTTCTGTATTCACAGTGATCAATAAAGCTCCCTTTTAATACTTTTAAAATTTGTATTGATAATATAAAAATTTCTTTGATGAAGTTAATAAATAATTAAGAGATCGCAGATTTTTATTTTTATTTATTGTTTTCCTTTTATTCTAAATACGGACATTACAAATGATCAACTGAATTATTATTCACGTCTTACCCTACACTATCGGTAACAAAATCGACTTAAGTTATACAAAAAAAAAGTACGGTCGAACATCTAGCACTATTTCTAAGCTTCGGCACTTTCAAGTTTTTATTTTTATTTCATATATAGCTAAAAATATCGATATTTCATGGTATCACTATCAGCATATCGAATTAATTCTATTGTCTAAAAAATATCGTATATTTCGATATATCGATATAATATTAACAATCCCAGACTGAACATCTCAAATCTAAATAAAATTCGACGAGTTCGGTTGGTGCGCGGCAGAACTGCTGCTCTGAATGGTAAAAACAAAAAATCATAAAATTATCTGCTTATAGTTAAATCGCCGCGAACAATATTAAACTCTTTTTTTACGAAAATTATTTGATATTGTAAATAATGTTCAGCCTAAGATATTTTGGCTGTGCCAGTTTACTGTAAATTCGCTTTTTATTTATGCCTACCTGTGAATCGTTTATTAAATTGCACCTGAGCGCTGCCATATGGAAATTTGTGAATTCATCCGCGGTCGAATTGGTTTGTGTTGTGTTGTATGAGTGTGTGCGTGCATATGCCGTTTTATTATCATTTCGACTATCCGATCGAAAATTGAAAAACGAGCCCAAATGCCCAATTAAAGTGAATAATATATCTTGTGACGTGCAATTTAAGTTTTTCTCGTAGCCAAATACCAGTTTACACAACAACAACGATTAATACAGCAACAAAAACAACTGCTAAGCCAGAAACGGACAGCAGCTGGAACAGGAACAGCAACAACAGCAACAGCAACAAAAATAGTTCTAACATCAGCACACATACAAACACGTTTTCCGTTTTATTTCTCTGGGTGTAAGTGCATGTGTGCGGTGCTGAGTGTGTGTGTGTACGTGTTGCTTGACTGTGTATAGAAATTTCCAATGATTTTCGTTGTGTTCTCTCTTTTCCCCCTCCCGTTCAGAAAATAAAGTAGCTCTAAACATCAATAATAACATATTTCGGGCAGTGCGTGTTTTATAATTTCCATGTTCAATTTTATTTTCACTCAAAAGACCAACTGCGGCAGTAATACCAATAATAAAAAAGCCAACTTTACAGTTCGAGTTGTAAGGTGAGCATTCATTGTGTTTGTAAATAATTATAGCAATAGAAGCAATGCACAGCATAGTAGAATTACCGATGTATATAAAATAGAAACAAAAAAATGTGTGGATTTTTAATTATAAAAATACTAATGGTTCAATGTTAATTAAATGATATATTAATACTTAATAATATTGATTTTTAAATTTTAAATTTAATAAAAAATAATATTCAATATGTCTTGTAAAAAGATTTTTTGTAGATACGAGTATATTCGCTCAAACTTTTAACAATAAATAATGCACTTCTGCTCCGCCTGCATTGTTTTTTTACGTCAATTAATTTTATTTTAGTAATATAAAATTGAGAACTATTAAAATATATTTTGTGAAATTTTTCGCAACTAATATCTGTAATTGGAAAGCAAAATATGAATATATTTGATATGCCCGTTGAAATTCGTTCCTTTGCCTTTTGCGTTTATGCCTTGTGCAACAAATTAAGCAATAAACTATTATTATTAACAGGGTTAGGTTTTTTGCATCAATATGCTGTCACCGACTTTTCCTTGTTTATCTAATTGCACCACAGGATAGTAATCAACGGGCGATGGTGTTGGATCTTAAAATGACTTTAAAGATAATTCCTAGTTCCCTTCACACATCCCAGATGGACTTGAGCTGCAAGTGTATATATGTTTCGAGTAGTAGTTAAAAATGTGTTCGCATATTTGCTTTTTCATCTTCATTTTTACCACTATTTTCACTTTACATCCCAATTTTCTGCACCATCCCGCCCCTCCCATCAACTGGCAGCATTTAGGCGCCTATTCATTTACTTGATATCGTCATCATCGTCATATCCCGAGCAACAGGTTTTTAGCTAATAAGGTAAAGGCAAAAGAAACAAAGAAAAAACACAGAAAAATTGCTAAATTATAATCGAAAGAAAAAATCCATCATTGGAAAGTTGATTTGATTGCATTTGCGGAATGCAGTCGGAACGGCCAGGGTTGCCTAGATGTGCGACAGGGCAACGCATTTTTTCGCCGCTTGGCTAATATTTCAGGCTTTCTGCTTCATTTGTTTTTCGAGCGGCTCAGAGTAAAAACCTTAGCACAACTGCCGGCAAGGGCGATTGGATTGGGTTGGATTGGATTCGATCGTATCGGAACGGATTGAATGGGATGGAATAGTATGTGGACTTCGGTTGAATGGGAAAGTAGAAAGGCATTCGAAAGGGCTGGGATGGATTACACACTCTTCGACTATTTAACTAAGTATGGTGTGATTGTAATAGTTAAAGATATTTAAAGTTTCAAATTCAAATATGTACATATGTCATAAACCGTACATGTAACCCATGCATGTCCATATTTTCTTTAGCCTACAATATTAGGTATATTTTGTGTTGCAGTATAATGAACAGACAAAAATTACTCATTTATAGATGATAGCTATACAAAGCTAAAACAAAAACGGAAGGCTAGCTTCGGTACCCGAAGCTTAGAATACCCTTGCAGACTAGTTGCTTTCAAACCGTTCAATCGTTTGTATGGCAGCTATAGGATATAGTAATCCGTTTTTGGGTTTTTAATTTTCTAAATCGGCTTTAATGTCTATGGAAGAATAAATTAATTGTCTTGAAAAACACCAGAGTTATGCTCAATGGCCCATTTTCTCGCATCGTTCCTATGGCAGCTATAGGATATAGTAGTCCGATTTTAATGAAACTTTCAGGATATATTAAAATTGTCATTAATAAAAGTTTCCTTGAAAAAAACAAAATATCTTTAAAAATGACGGATTTATGACACTTTTTCCCAATCGTTCCTATGGCAGCTATGTGATGTAGTTTCGACTTATATACTACCTGCAACAGTTTGAAGGGTCGGTGCAAAGTTTCAGCCAGATTACTTTAAAACTGAGAGACTAGTTTACATAGCAACAGACAGCCATACAGACGGACAGACGGACATGGCTAGATCGACTCGGCTGGTGATGCTGATCAAGAATATATATACTTTATAGGGTCGGAAATGTCTCCTTCACTGCGTTACAAACTTCTGGTTAAAATTATAATACCCTCTGCAAGGGTATAAAAATCTGAACTATGTTAGAAGTCTAAGAACTTTTTTAAGGTGTTGCTAACTGTAGCAGAAGGTTTTGATAGCCTTCGCCTTTTAGAGCTGCCACCTACAGCATGCCTAATGACAGTCTAAAAAACTTCAACTTTTTTGTGGGTGACGCGTCGTTAGGAGGGGACATTACACAATTATACAAAGCATTGCCCCACCATATGCCTTTTTTTCAGGCCGTATACATAAAAATCAATTCATTTTCCACCCTTTTCTCCGATTTTCTTGTCAGTAGCGTATTGTTCGCTGTTTCTTTCCGCTGCTGTTTTGTTTTCCCATGTTATTGTTTTTGTGCGCCTCGTGCGTCAAATTATGTGAGTTCGTTTTGCTTGCAAGACGGAAGCGCTTCCTAATGATTCAAATAATAGTAGCTGCTGAGAAGGAGCTGAAAAAATTAAACGAAAAAGGGTGCCCCGGCAGCTTTTTATACACTTGCAGAAGGTATTATAATTTTGACTAGAAGTTTGTAACGCAGTGAAGAAGACGTCTCCGACCCTATAAAGTATAAAGGCTGTCATAGGAACGATTAAGAAAAAGTGCCATATATTCGCAATTTTTACATAATTAATTTATTTTTTAGGAAACTCTATTCAATGACTATTTTAACACATATATCATAACTCTGGTGTTTTTAAGACAATTAATTCATTGTTGAGAAATACAAATTTCATAGACATTAAAGCCGATTTAGAAAATTAAAAACCCAAAAATCGGATTACTATATAGATTACTATAGCTGCTATACAAACGACCGCACGGTTTGAAGGCAACTGGTTTGCAAGGGTATCGAAGCTAGCCTTTCTTTCTTGTTTCATTTTCTTTAACCCAACACACAACCCAGTGAAAATTGGCGCCGCCGCAAAGTCCAAATGCTCAAAACCCGTTTGCAACATAATTTCCAAAGTTGCAATTTTCATTTTTTATTTCTATTTGTCTTGGGCTTGCTTTTTCCGTTTTTGTTTTTCCTCAAAATGCTTAAATTTTGTTGTTACTTTTCAGTTGAAAGTGTTTGCAATGCCTGTTGGGGCACATTTTGAAGTTGGCTTGCTGCCCGGTTTGGATTGGTGTTGCTTGCTCATTTTTGCTGGTTGTTGAGGTAATCAGAATTACATAGAGAGAAATGAATTATATTTGGTGGCAGCTTTTTTTGCCGCTTATAATTTTTGATGAGATATGAACTTATGAACTCACATTTTTTCAAATTCATAAAAATCTCTGGTCTGAAATAATGCAATTTTATTTGTCTAATAAATTAAGATAAAAACAAGAGAGGAATGCTAGCTTCGGTACCCGAAGCTTAGAATACCCTTGCAGACTAGTTGCTTTCAAGCCGTTCGATCGTTTGTATAGCAGCTATAGTAATCTATATAGTAATCCGATTTTTGGGTTTTTAATTTTCTAAATCGGCTTTAATGTCTATGGAAACTGTATTTCTTAAGAATAAATTAATTGTCTTGAAAAACACCAGAGTTATGCTCAATGACCCATTTTTTCCCATCGTTCCTATGACAGCTATAGGATATAGTAGTCCGATTTATGATACTTTCAGGATAAGTTAAAAAAGTCATAAAAAAAGAGTTTCCTTAAAAATAAACAAATTATCTTGGAAAATAGCGAATTTATGCCACTTTTTCCCAATCGTTCCTATGGCAGCTATGTGATGTAGAGTTCCGATTCCGGCAGTTCCGACATATACTACCTGCAACAAATTAAAAGTCGGTGCAAAGTTTCAGTCCGATACCTCTAAAACTGAGAGACTAGTTTACATAGCAACAAACAGACGGACAGACAGACAGACGGACATGGCTAGATCGACTCGGCTGGTGATGCTGATCAAGAATATATATACTTTATAGGGTTGGAGACGTCTCCATCACTGCGTTACAAACTTCTGGTCAAAATTATAAGGGTATAAAAATAATACTGAGTCTGGCCTGGGGTTCGAACCTGAGACTTTCGAGTTATGACCCAGACGTCCTAATCATTGCACCACCATATACTTTTCAAAGCGAGTAGCTAATACAGTATAAATATATTGGAGGCACACATTCATACATATGTTATTGAAGGTAGTGCGTTTTTAGCAGCACTTCCTAGCAAAATCAACCACCGAACGCAAACGATTTAATGTTTATTTGGGCAAATAAACAGATTGCTTGTTGTTAGCGAATGTAAGCTTTGCATATTTATTGTGTGCTTTCTAATTAATCATACTAAATGAAATTTTCAGGATCGGTAGAAATCTATGCTTCAATTGCATGTAAATTTCTTTACAAATATTTTAGCTTCAAAATTGTGCAGTGCAGTGCAAAAATTATGAGCACAAATTGCGGGGGCGGTGGGCGTGGCACCGACAAACAAAAATAAACTGCAGCTGCGTCAGTATTAGAGGAATCTGCACTGGTAATATGGTTCTTCTAGCTCTTACAGTTGCTGATATCCGTTCGATCATCCAGACGGACAGACGGACATGGCTATATCGACTCAGCTCGTCATGCTGATCAAGAATATATATACTTTGTGGGGTCTGCCACGCCTCCTTCTGCCTGTTACACACATTTGCACAACCTAATACCCTTTACCCTTTGGGTACAGGGTCTAACAAGAAAGGAAGGCTAGTGTAGGGGCCCGAAGCTTAGAACACCCTTGCAGACTAGTTGGCTTCAAATCCTTCTATATATTGTAAGGCAGCTAGAATATAGTGGTCCGATTTTTGGATTTTCTTTTTCTAAATTGGCTTTAATGTATATGAATTATATTGTCCAAGAATGAATTAATTTATTAATAAACACCAGAATTATGGTCAATGACCCATTTTCTCCCATCTCTCCTATGGAAGCTATAGGATATAGTATTCCGATTTTGACAAGATTTTCTGGTTAGGCTAATATAGTTATTAAAAAGTGATTTATAAAGAATGGCTAGATAGACTCGACTGGTGATGCTGATCAAGAATATAAAGGCTCTTTCAACAAGGTCTATGTTAATATGTTTTACGTTTGCACCACACTGCGCAAGCTAGAGTCTTGGGCTTTAACACACGCAATTGGAGCATTAATTTCAACCGATCCTAAAAATTTCATTAGGTTTTGTTAACTAGAATAATAACTAGACCCGTCCTTGCTGAAACACCCTTCATATACTTGATGGAGTCGGAGATGTCTCCTTCACTGCGGTGCAAACTTCTGGTCAAAATTATAATATCCTCTGCAATGGTATAAAAACCAAATTCGTTTCGCTTTTCAATTCTAAGCTACCTGTCCAGAGTGGGTCCTGTTACACACTAAACAGACTTCCAAGTAATAATTGCACAAGAGTCGCTTAAGTTAGGTGGTGGAAAAGGTAGGCTTCAAACGGAAACTAGGCCCATATTGCTAGCCAATGGCCAACACAAGTGGAAGTTGTCAGTAGACGTCCAAGAGTAATAGTGGCGGTAAAATCAAGTTGTCAGTAGACGGCCAAGACGGCCAAATCAAGTTGTTATGGTCGATTATAAAAGAGAGAGATTAAATAAAAAATGTTATAAACACATATGTAAGTTATTAAAAAGTCAAGAAACTAAAGAGGTACTTCAACTAATGCTCGAATAAAGTCATCATATGTTTCAAACATACATTTATTGTTGTTTAAACATGATTAAACCTAGCTTTGAAAGAAAAATACATACTATTATTCGCAACCAGATTTTCTTTTTCAATTGATTACTATAACTTCATGTGGTTTATTCGTTGTAAATATTTTAAATTGGTTCTAGAAAACATGATGTTTTAAAAACAATTACTGCAATTATTTATACCCTTGCAGAGAGTATTATAATTTTGACCAGAAGTTTGTAACGCAGTGAAGGAGACATTTCCGACCCTATAAAGTATATATATTCTTGATCAGCATCACCAACCGAGTCGATCTAGCCATGTCCGTCTGTCTGTTTTGGAAAAACGATTTGGAAAAAGTGTGATAAATTCGCTATTTTTAAAGATAATTTATTTATCTTTTGGGAAACTCTTTTTAAACTGTTTTTACTATTTTTACATATCCTAAAAGTTTCATCAAAATCGGACCACTATATTTTATAGCTGCCATAGGAACGATGGGAGGAAATGGGTCATTGAGCATATCTCTGGTGTTTTTCGAGGCAATTAATACATTCTTGAGAAATACAGTTTTCATAGACATTAAAGCCGTTTTTAGAAAATTAAAAACCAAAAAACCGGATCACTATATCACTAAAAATTTGAACAGGGTCTTTAACAGTCGGTACTTGTTTTTTAATGTTATATGCCGTGCTTTTTATGCTTGTTTTTCATTGAAACATTTATTTAGTGAAACTTTTTTGATCGGCACTGCAGCAGAGCTCGCTTATTCACCTACCTGTTGTTCCAACCATTTTCGTTTTTCACACGCACGCAGGTCTCGATCTTACTAGCTGCCAGACTGGAAAATGCAATTGCCTATGTATTATCTTGTATCTTTTGTCTGTCCACTTACCTTTCCGTGCCTCTTTTCTTAATGAAAACGAACGGAAATGCCGCAGGGGTGAATTTTTATAGATGTTCAGATTTAAAGTCGAACTAACAAGAGATGTTTCTTACTCGCTTTTTCTGTTCTGTTACGTTCTTACGTTAAATATATAAGGTGCTCAGGCATAATGGTAGTCAAAATACGTATATTTAAATTTCCTATTAATATAAAAATTATGTATACATTGTAAATACTTTTTTTTATCATTATTAGACCCTGTACCAAAAGGGTCAAGGGTATATTAAGTTTGTGCGAATGTATGTAACAGACAGAAGGAGGCGTGGCAGACCCCACAAAGTATCTATAGTCTTGATCAGCATGACGAGTTGAATCTATATAGTTAAGTCCGTCTGGATAAACGAACGGATCTCAGAAATTGTAAGAGCTAGAAGAACCATACTAGTAATACCAGTCCAGATTCTCCTAATTATTACGCAGATGAAGTTTATTAGACCCTGTGCCCAAAGGGTAAAGGGTATATTAAGTTTGTGCACATGTATGTAACAGGCAGAAGGAGGCGTGGCAGACCCCACAAAGTATATATATTCTTGATCAGCATGACGATCTGAATCGATATAGCCATGTCCGTCTGTCCGTGCGTCCGTCCGTCTTTCCGTATGGATAAACGAACGGATCTCAGAAACTGTAAGAGCTAGAAGAACCTTATTAACAGTGCAGTTTCTCGTAATTATTACGCAGATGAAGTTTGTTTATTTTTTTGTGTGCCACGCATTGCACAATTTTCAAGCTAAAATATTTGTAAAATACACATGCAATTGAAGCATAGATTTCTACCGATCCTGACAATTTCATCAAGATTGGTCGATTAGAAAGCGCACAATAAATACCTAAAGTTTAAAGGCGCTAAACACTAAAAATCTGCTTATTTGCTTAAACAAACGGTAAATCGCTTTATTTCGGTGGTTGATTTTTCTCGGAAGTGCCGCTGCAGCTGCACTACCTTCATATACAAATGTATGAATGTGTGCCTTTAATATGTTTGTACTGTATTAGCTGCTGATTTATAAAGTATTGTGTGGTCGAATGGTTACGATGTTCGACTGAAAGAGCGAAGATCTTGGGTTTGAATCCCAGACCGGACTCGGTGTAAATATATATATTAATTTTTTTGGTTTTAATTTTTTTTAGCTTATAATAAAATTTGTACACGGTCTGTAACAGTCGGGAAACACGACTGTAACGTTCTTACTTGTTTTTTTTAGTCGGTGGGAGAGGTTTTTCCGATGTGCCCTTTCAAGATCAAGAATGCTCCTTTGATGAGTGTATTCGTGGGTTCACTGTATAATTAATATAAGATGGGTCTATGAACAAACTGAGGATGCTTATCATTAAAGCGCGATTAGTTTTGAAGTTTGATTTTTCGCCTTGGAAATGAGATTTCATTGATTGTTAATGAGTTGGCGTATTCTAATTTGTAGTCAGAGCTGGATTCGTCGTATTAGCGGCTGTTCAAATTAATTGTTTCGGTTTTAAGCAATTAAAAGATATTTTTAACCGACAGGATAAATCTAAGCTGATAAATGTATTATATAGTAATAATAGCTCGGATAGAATTAATTCTACAGGAATTTGTGATGCGTTGTACACACCGTAAATGTTAAGGGTTTATATATATACATACATATATGCATAAATGCGATTACATGCCAATACTGTTAACTTTTTACAGAAATAATGAAATTTAGAAAAGACATTCTGATATACTCGAATTTTAAGGCTAAAAAGTTAGTTAACTACAGCTCTATTTAAACAAAATAAAAAAAATATAGGTGATGTTTTGTTTTCATAAACGAATTTATTATAGTTCAAACAAATATCTTTTTTTAAGAGAGACTTTATGCCGAACATACCAATTTGGTTAATGGGGACTATGGTTTTTTTGGAGACTGTTGTTGTTTTTTTAAGAGGCTATAATTTCAACAACCATAGCAACCTACCCCAAACACACCCTTTCATGGTGCTTAACATTCAGCTGTCTGTTAACTTAACATTGGGGGTATGGGAAACAACAGCTTTTCCCTGTTCGGGGCAACGCTGAAAAAACGAGTGCAACGAAGTCATGTGCTCCACTCACCCTACCCGCCCCTTTGGAATCCTCTGGCAACAGAGTCGACAGCTTGTGACCTATATAAAATTGAAATTATGTACTTTACATATACCAATAGCTGTGTACAGATATTGTAAGCATAAAGTGTCTTAAGTGCAAATGGTTTTCGATTTTTAACTTTCCCCATCTCCAGGTCGAGCCTCTGTTATCAGTTGGATCGA
Organism: Drosophila setifemur; assembly: GCA_021224005.1. Taxonomy (NCBI): domain Eukaryota; kingdom Metazoa; phylum Arthropoda; class Insecta; order Diptera; family Drosophilidae; genus Drosophila; species Drosophila setifemur. Next base: position 76,352 of record JAJJHY010001781.1, read on the forward strand.
ATGTTTTTTGCCCGAAAATGACTAGTTCTTTTGGTGGCCTTCACGCGTAAAGTTGGGCTCAGGAAAATATGTCGGTGTCGATGTGAACAACTGTGATGGAATCTCATGAATTTTTAATATATTCTTTATCAGGAATTAAACCAGGCTAAATTGATTGGATAAACGGAATTAAAGATTCGGTGCATGTGAGTGTTCCTACCCAGGTAGATACATTTCCATTGCGAAAATGTAGCTAAATTTTGGTTAACCCTTAAACAGGGGCTATCCTGGGGCTATCCTACCTTAAATTAACGGACTATATTTAACTATAGCAATTATTCACACTTCTTCACCATTAGCGGGGTCTTATCCGCTGAAGAAAGACTTTTTTTTACTTAGGCCTTCATCGTCCTACACATGCCAATATTAAGCTCTGATTGCACCTAGAACGGGGTCAATGGGATTTTAGAGAGCGCTTGATTAAAAAAAACAGTGCTGTCGTGATAGATATACGGACTGTGCCCATATATATAATCAGCGTCAACGTACATATATCAGTTTTTATCAGAGAAGCGTCAACTTGTCTATTTGCTTAGCGGCTCCAAGCGTTTTTCTCAGGTGACATAAAAACATTTCTCTGTTTACCTCTTTGTAACAATTAAGTTGTATATTTGCTTTTCATTTTAGGCTTACGTTAACAATGCAAATATTGTTTGGAGTAGAACACAAATAGAGAACAAATATTTGTTCTTGTGCTTTGGGCATTGGAATCGCTGCATAAGCAGTGTTTGCGCACCAATTTTAATAAGCAATACATTTAAAATCAGAAAATTAACAAAAAAAAAAAACTGACCAATTCGTATGATTGATCAACTTATAGTTTTTTCACTTATACTGTAATTAAAGCATTGAGTTCTTATTGCTGCTGGTTTTTGGCTGCTGTGAAGGTCAATCCGCGGCCTCGGGCTTAGGGTCACATGTCAAAGTCGATTTTGGGCGAACGTTAAAACTAGATCTCTCCAAAGTCCTTCGAGTTCGAAGTTCGGGGCTTTATTATTTCCATGTCATATTCGCCTATAAGTAGCTTTTTATACCCTTGCAGAGGTATTATAATTTTGACCAGAAGTTTGTAACGCAGTGAAGGAGACATTTCCGACCCTATAAAGTGTATATATTCTTGATCAGCATCACCAGCCGAGTCGATCTAGCCATGTCCGTCTGTCCGTCTGTCTGGCTGTCTGTTGCTATGTAAAATAGTCTCTCAGTTTTAAAGTAATCTGGCTGAAACTTTCCACCGACCCTTCAATCTGTTGCAGTTAGTATATAAGTCGGAACGGCCGGAATCGGAACACTACATCACATAGCTGTCATAGGACCGATTGGGAAAAAGTGCTATAAATTCGCTTTTTTTTCAAGATAATTTATTTATTTTTTAAGAAACTCTTTTTTATGACTTTTAACTTCTCCTGAAAGTTTCATTAAAATCGGAGTATTATATCCTATAGCTGCCATAGGAACGATGGGAGAAAATGGGTCATTGAGCATAACTCTGGTGATTTTCAAGACAAATTAATTCATTCTTGAGAAATACAGTTTTCATAGACATTATAGCCGTTTTAGAAAATGAAAAACCAAAAATCGGATCACTATATCCTATAGCTGCCAAACAAACGATCGAACAGTTTTAAGGCAACTGGTCTGCAAGGGTATTCTAAGCTTCGGGTACCGAAGCTAGCCTTCCTTTCTTGTTTGATTTATTTCAATTTTTAAATACTTGATAAATTCGCTATAGTTACTTAACAGTTTGATCGAAAAACAAGAAAGGAAGGCTAGCTTCGGTACCCGAAGCTTAGAATACCCTTGCAGACCAGTTGCCTTTAAACTGTTCCATCGATTGTATGGCAGCTTTAAGATATAGTGATCCGATCTTTGGTTTTACAATTTCTAAAAAGGCTTTAATGTCTATGAAAACTGTTTTTCTCAAGAATGAATTAATTGTCTTAAGAAATACCAGAGTTATGCTCAATGACCCATTTTATCCTATCGTTCCTATGGCAGCTATAGGATATAGTGGTCCGATTTTAATGAAACTTTTAGGATATGTCAAAAATTGCTATTAAATAGAGTTTACCAAAAAATAAATAAATTATCTTGAAAAATGACGAAATTATGGCACTTTTTCCCAATCGTTCCTATGGCAGCTATGTGATGTAGTGTTCCGATTCCGGCCGTTCCGACTTATATACTACCTGCAACAGATTGAAGGGTTGGTGCAAAGTTTCAGCCCGATAGCTTTAAAACTGAGGGACTAGTTTACATAGCAACCGACAGACGGACAGACGGACAGACAGACGGACAGACGGACATGGCTAGATCGACTCGGCTGGTGGTGCTGATCAAGAATATATATACTTTATAGGGTCGGAAATGTCTCCTTCACTGCGTTGCAAACTTCTGGTCAAAATTATAATACCCTCTGCAAGGGTATAATGACTGATCGATACCAAACTGACATTATATATATATTCCCTAAATGTTCCACTATTTTCGGTTTGACAGAAAAAAACACTACTTGGACGATACTTTATTTTTTTTAAGTGCAACAATATCTCCTGCTGGGAAAAATGTCGATTTTCTCTATTCAGGGCCAGTTCGCTGTGTGATGTCTTGGCTGCAACACGAAAAACCAAGATAATCTAATAATTAAAATAAATGGCAATTGAATTGTATGCTTGCCATGTTGTTTTCAGTTAACAAACTCATCCGTGTGGTTTTTTTGGATGTGCCTCCTTACTCTCCTTAGTGATACTTTTATTCATACTGCCAAGGATCGTTTCCTCAATAGTCCATTTAAGTCTTGGCCAATAAAGAAAACGAATTTGTAAGAATTGCATTTGTTAGAAATATATATTAACAATTATCTTGAGCTTACCTTGAACGATGGTAAATTAATAAATAAGGAAATACAAAAATTATGATATAACTAATTTTGGCATAATATACGAAGCGGACCATTCAAGTTTAAGATATTTGTGTATTGCATATTTCGAATACATTTCAGCTTTCCTATAGTAAGTAATATTTTTTTAATTTTCGTTTTGCTTCGATTATGATAAGCTAAAATTTTAGTAAAATGTGCACCTGAAAACTCATAAAATAGTTTTTTTTTTATTATGTACGTCAGACAAAATAATTGTAATACAAAAGAAACTATCTGCATAAATTAATATTCTAATACATAATTAAAACAAAATTTATAATTCTATAACTTTTCTAACCTACTCAAATTCATTGTGTTGGGAGGCCATGAAAAATATCCTCTGTCAAACTTAGACCCTGCTCTTACCAATACTACCAAACACGCACGTATGTATTTTATGTCTAGCTGACAACCTTAAGCTATTTTCCAAGATTCAACGTTTCGAACCATGCAAAAAGGTTCCCTTCGTACCCTCGAAGCCCTCGAAAGAAAAAATATTTCAGGAAAATTTTAATGAACTCAGAGTTATGAGTTTGGTGGAGTTTGTTGAGGTGAAAGGGTGGGTAAAGCTTGGAATGGAGAAGTGGTATCTAATAAAATTCACATAATTCCGAATTCGTTCTTGGTTTAAATCTGTTTTCGCTGGGATGCGGGTCGTGCAATTATTGGTGACTTGGCTTTGAGCTACTTGAGAATAGTTGGAGTTGAATCGAGTTTCCAGCGGCGCGAAATTTCCAGCAGCAGCAAAAGTATCGACTGGGAGGATCTTTTGCGCATGCCCATCAACGGATTTTGTGGTAGAAAATTTAATCAATGACCCATTTTCTCCAATCGTTTTCCAAACGGTCATTTTTAAATATTCAATATCCGCAGTTATGAGTCTTTTTTATTAAATCCTTCCTATTGCATGTAATGCCTTGTTCCGATTTCTGACGTTCCGACTTGTATACTATTGCAAAAAAAATTAAAAAAATGTATGTAAAAGAAAAAGTAGCTAGTATTCATGTCTGCCAGTCTATTGTAAGTCACCATATCTTACCTTATTCATATGAAGAATCATTTATACACAGCTCAAATTGGTTTAAAATGTTGTACTCTAAAGTTTTGTTTGAGTTAGACATAGTTTAAGTTTTTAAAGTCGACTGTTTTATTTTGTCTGTTCGTACCTCACGTTGAAATCCGGTTGTTTGTTATTAGTCGTCGTCACCCATGTGTGCTTGGGTATAGTATGCGTGCGTTTGTTGGCCTTTTGACGTCTCCCTTGTATTTATCTTCCCCTGCAACCTCTGATTCCTCCTCTTGCGGTTACTGTTGTTGTAAGTTCAGTGACTGCAACTTGCAATTTGTTAAGGCGTTCCACCGAAGCTTCCAACCTTCAAACAAGGTTAACGCTTAGCTTAATGGAATCATTATGTATCATGGATCATTATCATCAGATGTGATGGTGAAGAGACCACTCCTAGTTAGCATCTGCTTTGCATTGCCTTAGGTATGTAAACCATGTTAACCAAATTTCAACTTGAGCTCAGCCCTTAAATAAACAAACTCCAGTTATGTATGGAGAAGACTTATCAGTTGGCCATCCTTTTGGAACTTGACATCGAAGCTCTTTGTATTTTTATACCCTTGCAGAGGGTACTATAATTTTGACCAGCAGTTTGTAACGCAGTAAAGGAGACATTTCCGACCCTATAAAGTATATATGTATTCCTGATCAGCATCACCAGCCGAATCGATCAAGTCATGTCCGTCTGTCTGTTGGTCTGCCTGTCTGTCTGTCTGTTGCTATGTAAACTAGTCTCTCAGTTTTAAAGTTATCGGGCTGAAACTTAGCACCGACCCTTCAATCTGTTGCAGGTAGTATATAAGTCGGAACAGCTGGAATCGGATGGAAGTTTCATCAAAATCGGACCACTATATCCAATAGCTGCCATAGGAACGATAGGAGAAAATGGGTCATTGAGCATAACTCTGGTGTTTTTGAAGACAATTAATTCATTCTTGAGAAAAACAGTTTTCATAGACATTAAAGCCATTTTAGAAATTTAAAAACCCAAAAATCGGATCACTATATCCTATAGCTGTCATACAAACGATCGAACGGATTGAGTGCAACTGGTCTGCAAGGGTATTCTAAGCTTCGGGTACCGAAGCTAGCCTTCCTTTCTTGTTAATCTAGCAATTGTACAAACTGACATGTCTTGGTACTAATATTTTAATGCACCATACCACCTTAACAGCTATAGGATTTAGTGGTCCGATTTTGATGATACTTTTTCACAATATGTTAAAATAGTCATTAAATAGAGTTTTCTCAGAAATAAATTAGTTATCTTGAAAAATTTATGGAACTTTCCGACTATAATACCTGCAACAGATTGAAGGGTTGGTGCTAAGTTTCAGCCCGATGATTTAAAACTGAGAGACTAGTTTACATAGCAACCGACAGACGGAAAGACAGACAGATGGACATTGCTAGATCGACTCGGCTGGTGATGCTGGTCAAGAATATATATACTTTATAGGGTCGGAGACGTCTCTTTCACTGCGTTACAAATTTCTGGTCAAAATTAGAATACCCTCTGCAAGGGTATAAAAAGTTCAGCAAAGTGTCGCAAGGATTCAAGCGATTTACCATTAATTTGAGAAAATAAACACATAGATAGATGTATATTTTTTGTGCGCTTTCTAATCAACCAAACTTGAAATCAGGATCTGGTGAAATTTATGCTCTAATTGCGTGTGACTGATGCAGAAGACTTCAGCTGGAAAATTGTGCAGTGCAGGACAAACATTAAAATACATATTGAGAGGGCGGTGGGCGTCAGTATAAGGAGAATCAGCACTGGTTATATGGTCACTCTTACAGCTCTTACAGTTTCGTTTATCCAGACGGACGGACAGACTGGCGAATGGACGGGTAGACGGATACGACTATATTGACTCAGCTCATCGTGCTGATCAAGAATACTATATACTTTGTGGGGTCTGTCACGGCTCCTTGTGCCTGTTACATACATCTGCAAAAACTTAATATAACCTTAACCCTTTGTATACAGGGTCTAATAAAGGAACTGAAACAACAAAAACATGTTTCCTATCTACATATATCTTGGCAGATTCATCAATATTTGGGTTTGCTTTGCGGCAATTTGATGAATACTACTTGAATGAATACTAATTATTTGTATTGCAAAGTGATCCTTACCCATTTAAAATAACATAAAGAACTGTACGCGTTTAATCATTATTGATTATCCCTTAGCTTGTGCCAGCACAATTTTTTGTTAATCGTATGTCGTTTGCAGACCTGTAAAAAAAAAAAAAAACAGCTACAAAAAGATTCATTTACTATTTGTATGTTGTTTCGCTCTGCTTGGCTGATCTGAAAAAAATTGTGAGTTCTTAGAACTAGATGCATTGCTGCCGATGGTGTTTGCAAGGGAAAATTGAAAAGATGCAGTAAGGATTCGCCGTTTTTGATTTGCAAATGATGCAGTCTATAATTAATTTTAATTAAATATGAAAGTTATAAATACTTTTTGTTTAGATGTTTGTTAACACATTTTGTAATGAAAGGGCCTATTTAAAAACAAGAAAGAAAGGCTAGCTTCGGTACCCGAAGCTTAGAATACCCTTGCAGACCAGTTGCCTATAAACTGTTCGATCGATTGTATGGCAGCTATAGGATATAGTGATCCGATCTTTGGTGTTTAAATTTCTAAAAAGGCTTTAATGTCTATGAAAACTGTTTTTCTCAAGAATGAATTAATTGTTTTGAAAAACACCAGAGTTATGCTCAATGACCCATTTTCTCACATCGTTCCTATGGCAGCTATAGGATATAGTGGTCCGATTTAGATGAAACTTTCAAGATATGTTAAAATTGCTATTAAATAGAGTTAACCAAGAAATAAATAAAATATCTTTAAAAATGGCAAAATGTTGGCATTTTTCCCAAACGTTCCTATGGCAGCTATGTGATTTAGTGTTCCGATTCCGGCCGTTCCGACTTATATACTACCTGCAAAAGATTGAAAGGTTAGTGCAAATTTTCAGTCCAATAGCTTGAAAACTGAGGGACTAGTTTACATAGCAACCGACAGACGGACAGACAGACGGACATGGTTAGATCGACTCGGCTGTGATGCTGATCAAGAATATATATACTTTATAGGGTCGGAAATGTCTCCTTCACTGCGTTACAAACTTCTGGTCACAATTATAATACCATCTGCAAGGGTATAAAACATTTTTAATACGAGTTATAAAATTATTAAAGCGAATGCTGCAATTCAGATTAAAACTGTACGCATATACTGCTCTATTAAAGTTAACTATAATTTGATCTCCACTATACATGTTTTATATCTGAAAATTTTCTTGATTTTGTATCTTGCAGGATTTGCATTAAAAAAAATTCAAAAAGGGAAAGGCCGGACTGCTTTTGGTAAGTAATTATTTTTCGATAATCCGATTGCTAATTTAGAGCAATTTCTGTGCCAATTTTAAAGAAACGAAGCTGACTGGAATTTGGAATATGTATATCTCCACGCCTTTAAAATTGAACTGGACGATGGTCGATGCTTTATTATTTTTAGACCCTGTACCCAAAGGGTAAAGGGTATATTAAGTTTTTGTGCAAATGTATGTAACAGGCAGAAGGAGGCGTGGCAGACCCCACAAAGTATATATATTCTTGATCAGCATGACGAGCTGAGTCGATATAGCCATGTCCGTCTGTCCGTCTGTCCGTCCGTCCGTCCGGATGAACACACGGATCTCAGCAACTGTAAGAGCTAGAAGAACCGTATTACCAGTGTAGATTCTTCTAATACTGAGTAAATTAGAGTTTATTTTTTTAAGTCGGTGCGACGCCCACCGCCCCCGCAATTTGTATTTGAATTTTTGCACTGCCCTGCACTGCACAATTTTCAAGCTAAAATTTTTTTAAAATACACATGCAATTCGATCTACCGATCTACCGATCCTGAAAATTTCATCAAGATTGGTTAATTAGAAAGCGCAAAATAAATACCTAAAGTTTACAGGCGCTAACCACAAATAATCTGCTTATTTTCGCAAACAAACGGTAAATCGCTTGCGTTTGGTGGTTGATTATTCTCGGAAGTGTCGCTGCAGCTGCGCTGCCACTACCTTCATATACATATGTATGAATGTGTGCCTTCAATATATTTAAACTATATTAGCTGCCGGTTTAAAAAGTTTGGGTTTGTCGAATGGTTACGACGTTCGACTTAAAACGCGAAGATCTTGGGTTCGAATGCCAGACCGGACTCGGTGTGAATATATATATATATTTTTTTTTTTGTACAGGGTCTGTAACAGTCGGGAAACTCGACTGTAACGTTCTTACTTGTTTTAATTGAAACTATAAAGGCAGGCTAGCTTTGTGGTCCGAAGTTTGCAATACCCTTGCAGACCAATTGCCAGTTTTTACGCTTTTTCCTAATTGTTCCTATGGCAGCTATGTGATGTAATGTTCCGATTCCGGTCGTTCCGACTTATATACTTCCTGGAAAAGAAAGAAGGGTTGGTGGTTTGAGCCCGATCGCTTTAAAACGGAGAGACTAGTTTGCGTAGAAACGTAGCCTGTTCGTAACAGGCTAGATCAACTCGGATGGTGATACTGATTAAGAATATATATACTTTATAGGGTCGGAAATGTTACCCTCACTATGTTTCAAACTTCTAGTCAAAATAATAATATCCTCTGCAAGGGTATATAAAGTTGTTAGAATTGTACAGTAAGCTTATATAATATACAACAGTATATTCCGAATTGATTGCATTACTAACAGAAGCTGACTAAATGTATTCCCAGACTATAAATCCATCCAGTTATAGGCCAAATATAAGGTTTTAGATTTTCATAAACTAGCGTCAGTGTCGGTGTGCATGGGTTTTCTATATTCTGAATAATTTATGACGAATAAAATATGAATACTTTATAGAGCGTACAATTTAAATTAGTGAAATGAAATAAAAGAATGCTATAGTATACATTCTACTTAAACTGCCCCAACTAATAAAATGGGAAAAAGCTTTTTTTTCGATTTATTTTATGTTTGCCAGACAAGCGTAATCGAAATCAAAACGAGAGCAGTCCAAAAAAAAAAAATTAAAAATCAAAACGGAATCTCAAAAAGAAGCTAAATAGATAAAACAGAAATAGAGAGCCGTAAGAAAATGCATTGAAAATTGAGTTATAGAAATAAGAAGATGGCATCGAAAACAGCGCTAACAGCGCTCCACAAAAATAGAGCAAGGCATGTGGATGGAAATAAAAGAAATTATATGAAAATAGGTTCTGTATAAATGTGTGCGCATATCTTTGCTATATATATATATATTTATATATATGTATATGCTTGAAGAGCGCTCCCTGTCTTAGCCAGACAGGAATTCTTTCATGTAGACAGCAGTAAAAACGCAGCTGAAAATTGGGAAATGCGCAATTTTTTTTCATTTTTATACCCTTGCAGAGGGTATTATAATTTTGACCAGAAGTTTGTAACGCAGTGAAGGAGACGTCTCCGACCCTATAAAGTATATATATTCTTGATCAGCATCATCAGTCCAGTCGATCTAACCATGCCCGTCTGTCGGTTTCTATGTAAACTAGTCTCTCAGTTTGAAAGCTATCGGACCGAAACATTGCACCAACCCTTCAATCTGTTGCAGGTAGTGTATGTCAGGGAGGCGGAAAACAGGACACTACATCACATTGCTGCCATAGAAACGATTGGGAAAAGTGACAAAAATTCTTCATTTTTTAAGTTAATTTTTTTTTTAGGAAACTCTATTTAATGACTATTTCAAAATATCCTGAAAGTATCATGGAAAATGGGTCATTGACCATTACGCTGGTGTTTATTAATATAATTAATTAATTCTTGGATAATATACTTCATATATATTAAAGCCTATGTTGAAAATGAAAAACCAAAAACCGGACCACTGTATCCTATAGCTTTTATACAAACTATAGAAGAATTTGAAGGTAACAGGTCTGCAAGGGTATTCGAAGCTTCGGGCCCCGAAGCTAGCCTGCCCCTCTTGTTTTTCTTAACTTTTTATGTCCTGTAGTCAAAGGGTAAAGGGTATATTAGGTAACAGGCAGAAGGTGGCGTGGCAGGCCTTAATTATAACAAGTAAGAACGTTACAGTCGAGTTTCCCTGTACAAATTTGATTATAAGCAAAAAAAAAATATATATATATATACTCGTATATATATATATTTTCACACCGAGTCCGGTCTGGGATTCGAACCCAAGATCTTCGCGTTTTAAGTCGAACGCCGTAACCATTCGACAAACCCAAACTTTTTAAACCGACAGCTGATACAGTATATACAGTATATATTGAAGACGCACATTCATACATATGTATATGAAGGTAGTTACAGCGCAGCTGCAGCGGCACTTCCGAAAAAAATCAACCACCGAACGCAAGCGATTTACCGTTTATTTGCGCAAATAAACAGATTTTTTGTATTTAGCGCCTGTAAACTTATTACCAATGTAGATTCTTATAATACTGAGTAAATTAGAGTTTATTTTTTTAAGTCGGTGCCGCAATTAGTATTTGAATTTTTGCACTTCCCTGCACTGCACAATTTTCAATAATTAAAAATACACATGCAATTGAAGCATCGATTTCTACCGATCCTGATCATCAAGATTGGTTAATTAGAAAGCGCACAATAAATACCCAAAGTTTACAGGCCTTAACCACAAGTAAATACTTCTTTTTTTTTTGGTTTTGATTTATTTTGCTTATAACCAAATTTTGCTTATAACCAAATTTGTACAGGATCTCTAACAGTCGGGAAACTCGACTGTAACGTTCTTACTTGTTTGTATATCACATTGCAACAAGTATTGCAATGGACACGGATTTCATTCCCTGTATAACCCAATTGTGTCTGTTCATAATATGATGATGGGTCTTCTTCTCTTTCATGCACCATCCCCATAAAGAGACTTGGCTATAATTCCAGCTTCTGTCTTGGCGAATGAGTCATGAATAACGAATATTCAATCGACCAGAGTAAACAAGTCCAGACGCTTTTTATTTTTGTTGTATTTTTTAAAGGATATGCTGATTAAAATGTACGCACAAGGTCAATCCAAAAATCCGCCTTAAAATCATTTAGACATGAAAATGAATGTATCTCATAAATATTTCCCATCGAGCGACGAAATTGAGTTTCTCAAGGCAAGCTAAACTTAGTCACCAACTGGTTGTGGATTTTGAAAAAAAAATTATATATCAGATTGTCATTAATTAAGTCACGTACTAAACACCTAGCAATTATTAATAAGTAATTTAGTTTTTCTAATACTTCCTACAATATACGTAAGATTTTTTTAGAAAGGGAATATTTAAGCTTACATTATACCGAATATACGATGCGCTTTTAAAGCTTAAATTTTTTTGTAAACTTACTAAACCGTTTTGGATGATGTTTATCTTTATGTGCAGTATTTAATTTGTATCACGGCCAACTCGTGGACTTGAAACCTGAATTTGACTCGATTCAAACTTCAGCTCCATGAAAAAGAGAGCGTTTAGATTTTAATGCTTTTCGTCGGAGGTTTGTGGGCGTACAGCTGCACATAAAAAATGTTTTTCCAACAATGACACATTTCTGCCATCATCAATAATGCCGCCATATAGACACTTCTTGCCGCTTTATGGCTTACCTTTTGCCTCTGTAACTATCAAAGAAAAAACTGCAACAAAAGCTAAAAACAAATTGGCACAATTTCTCCTCCATATGCGTGTTATGTTTCAAATGCCATGTGGCAGCTGCATCATCAGTATCGAGGCAACAATAATAACCACAGCAGCTGACATCTCTTGCGGCAAAAGCAACGATCAACGTTCAACTCTCTTTTCTGTTGATGCTGTTGCAGATTGGTTGCTGGCTGTGCAGTATTGAACATAAATTTTGAACACAAGCAGCCAGAAAACGTTCACCTCAAGCTTAAGCTTTGCATACCCTTTTCGTTTTCGGCGTCCAGGTATTGCGTTGGTATTACGTATTCTACATAGCTATATTATTAGAATTATAAATAGGGTTTAAACTAAAATAATAACTTAATTCAAATTAATTTGTAACTTAGAATTTATCTTTGTAGATGAGAGTATTGGAAAATCTTTAAATTTGTTGCCAAAATCAGCTTTCTAGTCCGAGAGTGAATGCCTCATGATCTTTATTCAAACTGTTTGCGGTGCCGCCGACGCAAGTTTGGTGCAACCTTGATAGGCGTTGCCAAACTTCCCCTATTACCATATCAACCTCCACTTCTTTGTTGCAATTGCGTTCCCGGTTTTTTCGGGTGAATTGGAGCGCGTGTCGTTGTTTCTCTCCGTTTTTTGCATTGGATGGGTTTTTGTGTTGATTTTGGTTTTGCTTCGATGCGAGTCCCGTTGCATTTTCTTATGCAGTTGTGTCAAGGCGCTAAAAAAAATGTATGTTCCCATATGTATGTTAAAGTATGCGAATCTGTTTTAGGCCATGCTACTGTCTATTGTGCTTTAATTATCGGTCAACGGAAACTTATCCGCTTTTGCCGACGCCTTCGAGCCTCTTGTTCATTTTTTTTATCTTTCGCTTAATGTTGTCTTAGGTTACCATCAACCAACCAAGTTCCGATTTCGTTTGGCGGTTAGGTTAGGTAAAATATTTAAGTAAAATGAGGGTCAGGGCTCTCTTTTAATTTGTGGTTTTGTGCCTTTCTTTTCTGACCTTTTCGCCCTCTTTCATGTTTAGACCCTGTACCCAAAGGGTAAAGGGTATATTAAGTTTGTGCAAATGTATGTAACAGGCAGAAGGCGGCGTGGCAGACCCCACAAAGTATATATATTCTTGATCAGCATGACGAGCTGAGTCGATATAGCCATGTCCGTCTGTCCGTCTGGATAAACGAACGGATCTCAGAAACTGTAAGAGCTAGAAGAACCTTATTAACAGTGCAGTTTCTCGTAATTATTACGCAGATGAAGTTTTTTTTGTTTTTTTTTTGTTTTCAGGTGCCACGCCCACCGCCCCCGCAATTTGTATTTGAATGTTTGCACTGCCCTGCAATGCACAATATTCAAGCTAAAATTTTTGATTAAATACACATGCAATTGGAGCATAGATTTCTACCGAGAAAATCATCAAGATTGGTTAATTAGAAAGCGCACAATAAATACCCAAAGTTTACAGGCGCTTAACACAAAAAATCTGCTCAAACAAACGGTAAATCGCTTGCTTTCGGTGGTTGATTTTTCTCGGAAGTGCCGCTGCAGCTGCCACTACCTTCATATACATATGTATGAATGTGTGCCTTCAATATATTTTTACTGTATTCAATATATTTTACCGATTGAAAAAGCTTGGGTTGGTCAAATGGTTCGACGTTCGACTTAAAACGCGAAGAACTTGGGTTCGAATCCCAGACTTGACTCGGTGTAAATATATAAATATTTTTGGCTTTCATTTATTTTGCCTTTAATCAAATTTGTACAGGGTCTGTAACAGCCGGGAAACTCGACTAACCTTCTTACTTGTTTTTTCTGGCCTGCCAACCAATTTTTTTCTGAGCTATGTTGATCTTACCAGGTATGTCAATGTTCTATATGCCTGACTGATTTAGCTGAACCATAAAAAATCGCTGCTTTGTAGTTGCCTTTTTTGTATTGCGATGTGGCTTTTGTACAAACAACAACTGTCAACTTTTGTAAGCTAACTTCCGGTACGTGTTGTTCCTTCTGCACGGGTTTTTGTGTTGACAAAAAAATTAATAGGAAAACTGTATTGACATGGGCTCCATTAATTTCTGTTGGCGTTCACTAAAATGTAACACAGATGAGGATTTCATACACGATACAGAAATGGTACCCATTTTTGCCTATTTTTGTTATATATTTAATATATATCTTTAATGTGAATACTAAAATCGCTTAAAGCTATGACTTAAAATATATTTGTTAAGAACATATATTTTATTAAATGTTATCCTTATTTATGCACAAGAGAAAACTCGAAAGTAATTAGTCTTCGTGTTGACTCAAATAAATCTTTATTAAAAATATTAGATCGGCTTTAGTTATCAAGGTTATGTAAATTGAAAAAGAGCTAGTCTCTTAGTTTTTAAGCTATCAGGCTGAAACTTTATCCAGGGCTTTAATTTTGTTGCAGGAAGGAACAATTGAGAAAAATACATAACTTCCATATTATAAATTCCCTTCTAAAAACCTTGACCGATAGTGAACACCACATCGAAATAAGATATATCTCATACATAGCAGCCGTAGGAGCAATGGGAAAAATGTTGCATTGAGCATAGCTTGGTTGTTTTATTATACCCTTGCAGAGAGTATTATAATTTTGACCAGAAGTTTGTAACGCAGTGAAGGAGACGTCTCCAAACCTATAAAGTATATATATTCTTGATTAGCATCACCAGCCGAGTCGATCTAGCCATGTCCGTCTGCTACCGGGCTGAAACTTAGCACCGACCCTTCAATCTGTTGCAGGTAGTATATAAGTCGGAACGGCCAGAATCGGAACACTGCATCACATAGCTGCCATAGGAACGATTAGGTAAAAGTGACAAAATTTCGACATTTTAAAAGATATTTTATTTATTTCTTGGGAAACTCTGTTTAATGACTATTTTAACATATCCTGAAAGTTTCATCAATATCAAACCAATATATCCTACAGCTGCCATAGGAATGATGGGAGAAAAGGGGTCATTGAGCATAACTCTGTTGTTTTTCAAGACAATTTATTCATTCTTGAAAAATACAGTTTTCATAGACATTAAAGCCGTTTTGAAAATTTAAAAACCAAAGATCGGATCACTTTATCCTAAAGCTACGTTAATACGTTAATTATAATATNTAATACAAAAAGGGGTTTAAGAGCAATTGTACTACAATGGAATCCAATATTAGGACTTCTTTTCTTGTTTAATGGTCAGATTTGAATTCTGCACCGAACCCGAGTTTTTGTTTCATGCTGGGCTTTTATTCTCTATCTATTATCTATTATTTTATTCTAACAGTTCAATTATTTTCAAGTATAGCTTTATGAAGCGTCGGGAAGCTGGTCGGTTAGCTAAACTATTTTTGGCGCATCTCATCACTTTTCGGATTGTATTTTTTAGTATCTCATCACAACGTTGCCGTAATAATAGGAATGCAGATACATGTATCCGAAAACTAAAAGCGGACGAGCACAAGTAAACAATGGAAATCATTCATCTCTGGCGTCGGCTTCCGCACCTCATCTCTGGGCTACGTCTCCTCATTTTAACAATCACTTTCGGCAAGGGTTCAATGCACCCATCAGTATAATAAACTCGCAAACATATTAGAGGTTCGTGCAGACCCCAAACTGATGATGATGACAAGATGATGAGTATGATGGTCGTAGCATAACAGTCAAAACAACCGAAAAACCGACAATGACAGAAAATAAACAACCAATAGTAATGGTTGCGGTTTTGAAAACGATAATAACAACACAAACAACAACAACAGCATCCACTAATAGCCGCAACAATGTTGCAGCATTGCTTTTATCGAACTTGTAGCAAAGACAGTACAGAAAAGAGCCGTAAACAAGGATAATAATGGTGACACTCGACGGAATTTCTAACTATTAGAAGATGATAGGGACAAGCCAAAAAATTAAATTAATTGTACTTAAAATTAAACAAAATAATTATTGTTCGATGGCTTTTCCATATATGTATGTATGTACCTAAGCCTCAGGGAGCTGATAGTATTGTTTTTTACGGCATTATGTACAACTAAACATTTATGAAAATTATGTGAAATATCTTGGAAATCAGCAAAAAACACCTCAATAACAAGTAAGGAAGGCTAGCTTCGGTACACGAAGCTTAGAATACCCTTGCAGACCATTTGCCTTAAAACTGTTTGATCGATTGTATGGCAGCTATAGGATATAGTGATACGATTTTTGGTTTTTATTTTTTCGGCTTTAATGTCTATGAAAACTGTATTTCTAGTTTCCGTAAAAACAGACAGACGGACACGGACATGGCTAAATCGACTCGGCTGGTGATGCTGATCGAGAATATATGTACCTTATAGGGTCGGAGACGTTTCTTTCACTGCGTTACAAACTTCTGGTCAAAATTATAATACCCACTGCAAGGGTTAAAAACTAAAAATTTAAAGAAACTTACGCCCAGCCGACAAAGACAAAATTAAATCTATATATTAATATAGTGGTTCGGGGAGACATCGAAAACAATTGCCAATTCCATCGAATCGATGGACAGTTTTCATGCAGGAAATACAAAAAAATCAATTAAAAACAAGTAAGAACGTTACAGTCGAGTTTCCCGACTGTTACAGACCCTGTACAAATTTGGTTCTAGGCAAAATAAAAAAAATCCAAAAAATATATATATTCACACCGAGTCCGGTCTGAGATTCGAACCAAAGATCTTCGCGTTTTAAGTCGAACGTCGTAACCATTCGACAAATCCAAACTTTTTGAACCGGCAGCTAATACAGTAAAAATATATTGAAGGCACACATTCATACATATGTATATGAAGGTAGTGGCAGCGCAGCTGCAGCGACACTTCCGAGAAAAATCAACCACCGAACGCAAGCGATTTACCGTTTGTTTGAGCAAATAAGCAGATTCTTGTGGTTAGCGCCTGTAAACTTTAGGTATTTATTGTGCGCTTTCTAATTAACCAATCTTGATGAAATTTTCAGGATCGGTAGAAATCTATGCTCCAATTGCATGTGTATTAATTTCAAAATTTTAGCTTGAAAATTGTGCAGTGCAGGGCAGTGCAAAAATTTAAATACAAATTGCGGGGGCGGTGGGCGTGGCGCCGACTTAAAAAAATAAACTCTAATTGACTCAGTATTAGGAGAATCTACACTGGTAATACGGTTCCTCTAGCTCTTACAGTTGCTGAGATCCGTGTGTTCATCATCGGACGGACGGACAGACGGACGGACGGACGGACGGACATGGCTATATCGGCTCAGCTCGTCATGCTGATCAAGAATATATATACTTTGTGGGGTCTGCCACGCCTCCTTCTGCCTGTTACATACATTTGCACAAACTTAATATACCCTTTACCCTTTGGGTACAGGGTCTAAAAATTTACAACGATCAAGTCCAAAAAAATTCAGACAGCCTGCGTTCGAATTTCGAATGTTGCGCTTGCAATTTTTGCTTGCCACCAATTATAATTATTGCACGTGTATGTGTAAAAGGTTTCACGGTTTTCCATTGTTTTATATTTTGTAATATAATGCACAAAGTATCATCAATAACCAAACATGCAAACTTTTCTATTCTATTATTATTAGTGCCAGGGACACAGAAACAAACTAAACTGAAAACAAAGAAAAACAAGAAAGAAAGGCTTGCCGGAAAACTGTTTAATCGTTTGTACATCAGCTATAGGATATAGTGATCCGATTTTTATACCCTTGCAGAGGGTATTATAATTTTGACCAGCAGTTTGTAACACAGTGATGGAGACATTTCCGACCCTTTAAAGTATATATATTCTTCATCAGCATCACCAGCCGAGTCGATCTAGCCATGTCCGTCTGTCTGTCTGTCTGTCTGTCTGTCTGTCTGTCCGTCTGTCTGTCTGCTGTCTGTTGCTATGTAAACTAGTCTCTCAGTTTTAAAGCTATCGGACTGAAACTTTGCACCGACCCTTCAATTTGTTGCAGGTAGTATATAAGTCGGGACGGCTGGAACCGGAACACTCCATCACATAGCTGCCATAGGAATTCGCTACTTTTATACCCTTGCAGAGGGTATTATAATTTTGACCAGAAGTTTGTAACGCAGTAAAGGAGAACCTATAAAGTATATATATTCTTGATCATCATCACCAGCCGAGCCGATCTAGCCATGTGCGTCTGTCTGTCCGTCTGTCGGTTGCTATGTAAACTAGTCTCTAGTCTCTCCACCGACCCTTAAATTTGTTGCAGGTAGTATATAAGTCAGAACGGCCGGAATCGGAACACTACACTGGAACACGACTGGTCTGCAACGGTATTCTAAGCTTTGGGTACCGAAGCTAGCCTTCCTTTCTTGTTTGTTTTTAATTTTGTTCAACGCCTTTAATGTCTATAAAAACTGTATTTCTCAAGAATGAATTAATTGTCTGGAAAAACTCCTGAATTATGCTCAATGACCCATTTTCTCACATCGTTCTTATGTCAGCTATAGGATATAGTGGTCCGATTTTGATAAAACTTTTAGGATATGTTAAAATAGTCATTAGTAAGAGTTTTCTAAGAAATAAATAAAATATCTTTAAAAATGGCGCTTTTTCCCAATCGTTCCTATGTCAACTATGTGATGTAGTGTTCCGATTCCGGTTATTTCGACTTATATACTACCTGCAACAGATTGAACACTGGTGCAAAGTTTCAACCCGATCGGTTAAAAACGAGAGACGAGTTTACATGGCAACCGACAGACGAACATGGCTATATCGACTCGGCTGGTGATGCTGATCAAGAATATACACTTTATAGGGTCGGAGACGTCTCCTTCACTGCGTTGCAAACTTCTGGTCAAAATTATAATACCCTCTGCAAGGGTATAACAGCAAAGGAAGGCTAGGTTCTGGGCCCGAAGCTTAGAATACTCTTGCAGACCAGTTGCCTCCAAACTGTTCGATCGTTTGCATATATTCCATTTTTGGTTTGTCATTTTCTAAAACGGCCCTAATGTCCAAAAAAACTATATTTCCCAAGAATGAATTAATTGTCTTCAAAACACCGGGGTTATGCTCAATGACCCATTGTCTCCCATCGTTCCTATGCCACCTATAAGATATCGTGTGATACTTGCAGGATAGTTCATTAAATAGTGCATCCTAAAGAATGAATTAGTTATCTTAAAAAATTTCGAATTGATGGCACCTTTTCCCAACCGTTCCTATGACAGCTATGTGATGGAGTGCCCCGATTCCGGTCGATGCGATTTATATATTACCTGCAACAGAAGAAGGCTCGGTGCTAAGTTTCAGCCCGATAGCTAAAAAACTAAGAATCTAGTTTACATAGCAACCGACAGACGGACATGTCTGGATGGAATCGGATGGTAATGCTGCTCAAATATATATACTTTATAGGGTCGAATATGTCATACTGCGTTACAAACTTCTGGTCAAAATTATAATACCCTGTGCAAAAGTTTAATAATGTTCAAATTAAAATGTGGTTTTACCGCCGCTGTCCTACTCCACTTGTTAATCAAACCGAGATTTCGATGTGTAGGTGCTTGTTGATGATGGTGGCTGGTTGCCGGGTTTTATGCCCAGTCATGGTTTATCGGCTGCCTTGAATATGGTAATCGTGGAAGAATGTTTTATAAGTAAAATTTTTATACCCGTTACTTTCGAGTAAAAGGGTACATTTTGTGAAAATGTATAAAACAGGGAGGAGAAAGCACTTTATAGTTAACATAGTCTTCCGTCTGTCCGTATTGACGTCCGTCAAATCAATGTTTTTATACACTTGCAGAGGGTATTATAATTTTGACCAGAAGTTTGTAACGCAGTGATGGAGTGATTTCCGACCCTATAAAGTATATATATTCTTGATCAGCATCACCAGCCGAGTCGATCTAGCCATGTCCGCCTGTCTGTCTGTCCGTCTTTCTGTCTGTCTGTCCGTCTGTCGGTTGCTATGTAAACTAGCCTCTCAGTTTTAAAGCTATCGGGCTGAAACTTTGAACCTACCCTTCAATCTGTTGCGGGTAGTATAAAGGTCAAAACGACCGGAATCGGAATACTACATCACATAGCTGCCATAGGAACGATTGGGGAAAAGTGCCATCAATTTCTTAGAAAACTCTTACTAATGACTATTTTAACATATCCTGAACGATATGAGAAAATGGGTCATTGAGCATAACTCTGGTGTTTTTCAAGACAATTAATTCATTCTTGAGAAATACAGTTTTCATAGACATTAAAGCCGCTTTAGAAAATTATAGAACAGAAATCGGATCACTATATATCCTAGAGCTGCCCCATTTTCTTACATCGTTCCAATGGGAGCTATAAGATATAGTGGTCCGATTTTGATAATACTTTCAGGATAGAATAAAGTGGTCATTAAATAGTGATTTCTAAAGTATTAATTTATTATCCCCAAAAACGGCGAATTTATGACAAATTTTTCCATTCGTTTTTATAGTAGCTACATGTTGGAGTGTTCCCATTCCGGCCGTTTCGACTTATGTACTACCTGCAACAGAAATAAGTGTCGGCGCAAAGTTTTATAGTCACATAGATTACATAGCAACCGAAAGACGGACATGGCTATATCGACTCGGCTGGTGATGCTGATCAAGAATATATATATATACTTTATAAGGTCGGAGACGTCTCCTTCACTGCGTTAAAAACTTCTTATACCCTCTGCAAGGGTATAGTGATATTTGGCCCCCGCCAGAAATATTAAGTATATGAAGACTTGACACTTGACACTTGTACACAGAACCAGCCCATCCGAAAGTATCTGACGGATATACACTCACACGTCGATGGTGCGACTGCATTGCCTGTCTTGGCTGGCTTTGGTTGGCTTGCCTAACAAGCGGAAAGCAAAAATATAACAGTAAAGTAAAATAAGTTTAAACCACACAGCAGCAACATCAACAAAGACATAAACGCAACGTTATCAAAAATTAAATCCAGACATATCCAGGTTTAGTGCAATGAGAGTATATGTTGGTTAAGAGATGCCGAGAAGGGAGATTTCAGAATATGGATTTGTGTAAAGGGCCGGGGGAATGGGCGGCCGAGCAGAGTGGCATAACGTCTCCATCACTGCGTTACAAACTTCTGGTCAAAATTATAATACACTCTGCAATGGTATAAAAAGGCTGAGAAAAAGAGAAACAACAATATACGAGTGGAATTGACACATCTTAATATCTTTTTAATCGAAAATCACAACATAAATAGCTGACTTATGTCATCGCCGTGTGTTTGTTCTTGCATGCAAATTTGGTTTTATTTCTAAAATTAATTAAACCATTCAAATGCTTAGGGAGGTAACACAATACCACAAATGCTTGTGTTCCTATATAAGGTGCAGTTGTTTTTGTACTGCCAAAATAAACATCCCGCGCCCATTGAGTGTTCAGCTGGACAACAGAAGCACACGAGCACAAAAGCTTCTGAGCGAGAATGAAAAGATTACCAAATTATCCTTTATAGCGACAAGCTTACATAATTTTTTGGGTGCTTCGTTAAGTGCGTTTTATTATGCAACGAAGTAATATATAGGTTTGCATAACCCGTGCAAGTCTAGCAAAGCCGAACTTATAATAACCTATAATAAGCAATGCGAAATTTATGAAAAAAGTGAAAACTAACATTTAGACTACTTTTTTCATATTTAGAGAATAATAACTCCCTCCTCCTTGCCGGCACCCTGTCTTCATTGTTTAGATGTGAAATATGTGAATAATTTTGTTCGTATTAAGAACTGCGAATCAACGTTTTCCAATTGTATACAATCTATCCAGTCGGCCAAACACATATAATATTTATGAAATAAACGCAAAACGGGAAAACAAAGACCGAAATTGTTTACTTAAAAACGAGACCATCGGCGATGTCAAGGCCAGCTGCAAAAATATAAGTAGTTTTATTTACTTTTCAACCAATGCATAAACACATTTTTATACCCTTGCAGAGAGTATTATAATTTTGACCAGAATTTTGTAGCGCAGTGATTTTTTAAGATAATTAATTTATTTCTTAGAAAACTCTTTTTATCGACTATTTTAACATATCCTAAAAGTTTCATAAAAATCAGACCACTATTTCCCATAGCTGCTATAGGAACGATTGCGAAAAAGTGCAATAGATTCGCCATTTTTAAAGACATTTTGTTTATATCATAGGAACGATGGAAGAAAATAGGTCATTGTAACTCTGGTGTTTTTAAGACAATTAATTTATTCCTGAGAATAGACATTTAAATTTTAGAAAATTAAAAACAAAAATTGAATCACTTTATCCTATAGCTGCAATTCAAACGATCGAACGGTTTGAAGGCAACTGGTATCTAAGGGTATTATAAGCATCGGGTACCGATGCTTTCTTGTTTCCTTTCCTTTTCGATCCTTTCTTGTTTCTTTTCCTTTTAGTTCAGGGCCAAGGGGGCGTACGACTGTTATTAATAATTATTAATTAATATTAATTAATTAATAATTAATATTAATTAATTAATAATTAATATTAATAATGTGACACAAATGTTCCAAATATAAATTTTATAGTGAATTTATCTATACTAAACGGAAAAAACAAATATATTGAAATCTGTGGTCACATAAATCACGTATGCCATGAGCATATATATATTGTCATTAAAATCTAACTGAAATATACCGCCCAGATCATATATTCTTGATAAATACTATCAATGTTATCTTATGTATTGGTTTTGGGTAATTGTATTTTAGGGGTAATACGTAATATGGTTGAGCATTTAAAGAACTTTTGACGAACGATGGCTTCGAAGCGAAGAGGCGTTAGCAAGCCCAGCAGCATACGGAATTTTAAGATTTATTATTGAATTAATAGCTGTTGGCTAAGATTTTGACCATTAATGTTTTTTTTTTTTACACAATGCGATTTACTTAAAAAACCTTATTTATTTTGTGCTTATTGTGTTGCATAGATCCCAACGAATAATACATCGACCAGGCTCCCACACAGTCAAGACCGTTTTACCAGGTAAGCTAGCCAAATATAGATATATACCATACCCCCACTGAAATCCCCCTTGACATCCACTCAATTGAGCAAAAATGTTGGCCAAAAAAAATTCACGGTTCGCAATCTCACACGGCGCATTGCCTGCATCATTAATGTTGAATTAGCCAGCTAGTGGGATACTATACTGTATACTACTTATATATCATGCAAACAAGCGCCTACATACCTACCAGATACTGATGTTTATAGACCTCAGATGCAGTTGAGTGAGTACAACGATTTAAAAAGCGTCAAATTACATTTAAATTATATAATAATATTTTGACATGCAAGCTGCTCTGAGTCGCCGCCTCAACTTTTACTCAGCTCAAAAGTTGTCTGCATAAAAGTTTTGTAGTTACATGTGTACACTCACAATATATTCTACGAAAAATACCAGCTATAAGATACAAATATGCGACAAACTGCAACCAGATAAAAGTCAGTGCTTTGATTTGAACACATGTAAAGCGAAATGCAAGTGACAAAAGTATAAAGGGGCTAAACGGTTAAAGAAGAAATATATGAATTTTAGATTTAGTAGATACAGTAGCCATGGGCATAATGTGGGGTTTAAAATTTACTAGGAAAATTATCAATTCATTTCCCAACCGCAAATGAAATATTTTCATCAATTCTAAGTGTTCGGTTCATAAGAATATCTGAATTAGCAGTTTCCTGCTTTTTTATTTCCCTCTTTTATAAAAATTTGCTTTTAGCTTTTTCTTCCGTTAGGTTTTTTCAATATCTTACCTAGCTTCTTGGCGGCTTGAGGTTTCTCTTTGCGCTTTTCGATTCGATAGCATATATGCATCTGCAGTGTCTAGGAATAATTTTGGCAGGCAGCTAAATAATTGATTGCATTATATGTTGCCATGTTTGGTTTTTGATCGTTTTTATCTGGCTTGCAGTGTAAGATTGCGACACAACAATTTCGTAAGCCGCCAAGGTTAGTATTCCAATGAATTGTTGTGTGTTTTTCATCTAATGGCTTCAATTTAATTTGGTTGGCTGTGATCAATTGGTTTCCGTTTGTTAGCTGTTTCATTGATTGTATTGTTCGCTAGCTGATATCTAATAAAACAAGAAAGGAAGGCTAGCTTCGGTAGCCGAAGCTTAGAATACACTTGCAGACCAGTTGCTTTAAAACTGTTTGATCGTTTGTACGGCAACTATAGGATATAGTGATTCGATTTGTATACCCCTGCAGAGGGTATTATTATATTGACCAGAAGTTATTAACGCACTGAAGAAGACATTTTCGACCCTATAAAGTATATATATTCTTGATCACCATCACAAGCCGAGTCGATCTAGCAATGTCCGTCTTTGTGTCAGTCGGTTGCTATGTAAACTAGTCTCTCAGTTTTAAAGCTATCGGGCTGAAACTTTGAGACGACCTTTCATTCTGTTGCAGGTAGCAGGTAGGTCTGCAAGGGTATTTTAAGCTTCGGGCCCCGAAGCTAGCCTTCCTTTCTTGTTGGTTTTAAATTTTCTAAACCGGCTTTAATTTCTATGAAAACTGTATTTCTCAGGAATGAATGAATTGTCTTAAAAAAAACCAGAGTTATGCTCATTTTCTCCCATCGTTCCTATGATGTAAACAAAATGTCTTTAAAAATGGCGAATCTATTGCACTTTTTCGCAATCGTTCCTATGGCAGCTATGTGATGTAGTGCTCCGATTCCGGCCTGCAACATACTGAAGGGCCGGTGCTAAGTTTAAGCCTGATAGCTTTAAAACTAAGAGACTAGTTTACATAGCAACCGGACGTGGACATGGCTATATCGACTCGGCTGATGATGCTGATCAAGAATATTTATACTTTATAGGGTCGGAAATGACTCCTTCACTGCGTTTCAAACTTCTGGTCTAAATTATAATACCCTCTGCAAGGCTATAAAAATAAAACTTAAGGGTGCACAGTAAATAAATATCAAAATTGTTCTTTAATTGTCGCTTATTATTAAATTCTTCTTTTATTTCAGTTAAGTTCAGTCTGAATAATGGACGATTCAGTGGGTTATGCACATCTTTTAAATTTATGATAAATAGTGG
Organism: Drosophila setifemur; assembly: GCA_021224005.1. Lineage (NCBI taxonomy): Eukaryota > Metazoa > Arthropoda > Insecta > Diptera > Drosophilidae > Drosophila > Drosophila setifemur. The sequence continues at coordinate 101,205 of JAJJHY010001781.1, forward strand.
AAACTATTTTTTGCTTTAAAAAAATTAGTAGTGTATCATTATATTGAAAGGATATAATTAATGGATATATTAGGAAACATTTGAATTTGTATAAGTTTTGTAAAAGTATGTGTAATTATTATCTTTTTCCCTCTGTATTCTCAAGAATAATCCGTTGCATGTACACGATTTTCGCTTACGATCTCCAGGTTGGTTGCGGTCCCGGCCTCTGTTTCAAAACTTCGCCTTTGAGGGCATTGTGCGTGTGACTAAAAATATCCTTCTGTCTGCCCGTCTGTCTGTCTGTTGCTATATAAACTAGTCTCTCAGTTTAAAAGCTATCGGGCTGAAACCTTGCACCGACCCTAAAATGTGTTGCAAGTAGTATATAATCAGGAACAGTCGGAATCGGAACACTACATCACATAGCTGTCATAGGAACGATTGGGAAAAGTGCCATAAATTAGGAACGATGGGAGAAAATGGGTCATTGAGCATAACTCTGGTGTTTTTCAAGACAATTAATTCATTCTTGAGATATACACTTTTCATAGAGATTAAAGCCGTTTTAGAAAACTAAAAACCAAAAATCGGATCACTATATCCTATAGCTGTCATAGAAACAATCAAACGGCTTGAAGGCAACTGGTCTGCAAGGGTATTTTAAGCTTCGGGTACCGAAGTTAGCCTTCCTTTTATTATGTTTTTGATCTAGCAATTGTACAAACTGACATGTCTTGGTACTTATATTTTAATGCACCATACCACCTTAACAGTTATTTCAGCAAAAACATATTAGTTAAAATTATTCCTTATCGATTTTCGATCGCCAACTAATAATTTGAGTTTTAAGCAGGCAAAAATCGATCGTCCCACTAAACGCAATAGCACAACAAAATTGTTCCACTTCAGTTGAACCCAAAAGAAAACAAGAAACGAAGGCTAGCTTCGGTACCCGAAGCTTAGAATACCCTTGCAGACCATATGACTTAAAACTGTTTGATCGTTTGCATGGCAGTTATACCATATATTGATCCGATTTTTGGCTATTAATTTTCTAAAACGGCTTTAATGTCTGTGAAAGCTGTAGTTCTCAAGAATGAGTTAATTGTCTTTAATGCCACCAGAGTTATGCTCAATGATCCATTTTCTCCCATCGTTCCTTTGGAAGCTATAGTATTTAGTATAGACCGATTTCGATGATACTTTCAGAATACGTTAAAATAGTCATAGTCATAGTTTCCTAAAAATAAATAATTATCTTTTAAATCGTTCCTATGGCAGCTATGTGATGTAGTGTTCCGATTCCGGCTGTTCCTGCTTATATACTACCTCCAGCAGATTAAAGGGTCGGTGCAAAGTTTTAGCCCGAAAGCTTTAAAACTGAGAGACTAGTTTACATAGCAACCGACAGACGGACGTGGCTAGATCGACTCGGCTGGTGATGCTGATTAAGAATATATATACTTTATAGGGTCGGAGTCGTCTCCTTCACTTCGTTCAAAATTATAATACCCTCTGCAAGGGTATAAAAACAAACTAAATGCCACAACAACAAACGCCAAATTTGAGATCATCTACATTGAAAAAGAGTAGTGTATAGAGGAAATTTATTTTGCACGATAATTGTGCTGATTCTACTCGTTTTTTAAATTTATGTATTTGTGTATAAATGTGTGCAGTATCTGTATATCTGTGTACGTAAACAGAGGGAGGCGCTGAACTTTAAATGCGAACCAAATTAAAACTATATATGTCTCGATTGAAATTGAAAAACTGTAACTGAGGGAAATATAGCAAACGAGTACAAATTATAGACCATGTGAAAATCGCTCGAAATTAAGAAAATAAGCAGTTAGCTATCAATAGTGGCACTCAAATTGTGGCGCATGACGATTTCGAATTTCACTTGGTTTGTCATGTTTTATTTTTGTTTTCTCGCACATAAAATAAGAAAATTATTTTTTTCTTTTTTTCTATAAGAATCCCAGCATTAGCATCCCGTAAACATCATCTGGCCTTGCAGTATGACATTGGTTCACAAGCGTTATGTTCGAAAAAAATACAAAAATAAAATCACACAAAAAGAATTGGTTGTTTTTATCCATTTAAAAGGGTTGGTTTTACCTAAATTTTTGTTTGAACATTTAACTAATGCATTTAATTTTAACGAGCTTATTTAATGTGCCTCTGAGTTTGTTTTGCTCAAATTTTTTTCGCGCACTCTTTTTTTTTCGCGAATCCCGTTGCACGTAATGCAACCCACCTCCCGCCCAACCGACCAAGGGGCGCAGCCGCATAACGTACGGCTCGATAGCCAAGATAGGACCGAGCATGCAGGGAAAATAGTAGAAAGATTTCGAGGAAAACTACATAGAATTGTGATGAGTAAGATAGGTAAGAATTAGGGACTTCATATGAGTAAGATCGTTAATTGACGAAAAATCGGACGTTAGTTGGCGCTCTACGTTATAATCTGAGCAAAGTACTCTAAAGGACTCATGCAGGACATAATTCAAACTACTATGGTTTAAAGCTAGTGGGATACAATTTCTTGTCTATGGGGCACATTAAAGTTGGTGCGCTCTAACAAGGCAGAACTATCAACCTCATTGTGTATTAGTTTAAGGATGAAACTACACCAAGCATGGTTCTACGATTAGTAAGTGTGGGTAGGTTTAAAAGCATCAGTGTACTAGAGTAAGAGGGAAGTTGAAAGTTTGGTTCCCAGTTGAGGCCTTTAAGCGCGAAAATAAGGAATCTTTTTTGCACGGATTCAATTTTGTCTTGGTGAACTCCATACTGAGACTCCAGACACATGATCCGTACTCAAGAATTGGCCGGACAAGCGAGACGTACAAAGTCTTAGTCACGTAGAGGTCATTAAATTCATTTGACCACCTTTTTATAAAGCCTAACGCACCCATGGCCTTATTTACCATGCATGAAATGTGGTCAGTAAATTTTAATTTGGCATCAAGTATGACGCCAAGATCATCAACACACGTGATTCTATCAAGAAAGACTCCATCTAGAGAGTAAGCAGCAAACTGAGGCTCTTTACGGTGAAATGTCATCAGTTTGCACTTAGAGCCGTTTAATTTTAGAGAATTTATTACACACCATGCTTGTAAGTTATTAAGATCGGCCTGTAATTCCGATTGACGAGAGGGATCATTATATTGAATACAAAGCTTGACATCGTCCGCGTACATTAGTAAGCGAGAATTAAGCACGACCGATGGAAGGTCATTAATAAAGAGTGTGAACAGCAGAGGACCAAGGTGACTACCTTGAGGGATGCACGTGGTGACATGGATTTCACCAGAAAGTGAGCTCTTGAAAAGAACCCTTTGAGTTCTATTATTCAAGTAACTGCTGATCAATTTTAGTAAGCATACAGGGAAGCCCATTTTGTCAAGCTTTTTTAAAAGAAGAGAGTGATTAACGGAGTCAAATGCTTTACTGAAGTCTGTGTAAATGACGTCCGTTTGAAAATTTGACTGGAAGCCCTCGATAACAAAAGATGAGAGCTCCAAAAGATTAGTTGTCGTCGAACGACGTTTCATAAATCCATGTTGGCATGGAGAAATAAAAGAGCTGCATAGGTGTTGCAGTTGAGGGGTTAGAAGTTTCTCGAAAAGCTTGGGGATAGCAGACAATTTAGAGATACCTCTGTAATTGCTTGCATCGCTTCGTTTACCTTTTTTATGGATAGGAATAACGTATGGTTCCTTCCATATCCGAGGAAACGTTGAGGACTCGAGACACAGATTAAATAACTTAAGAAGAGGCTTGCTCAGGTAATCGGCGCAGTATCTAAGCACGTAGCCTGGTATACCATCCGGTCCTGGCGAAAAAGTTGGCTTAACCCGTTGAAGATCGGTTATAATCGAGCTTTCGTTAATGACGGGACAGAAAATTGCATTTGACCTTGGGAATTCCTGGGAATCCGTATGGTTTAAAATTTTAGCGGGTTCATATGTGGTTTTGAAAAATCTAGCAAAAAGATCGGCAATGGCCTGATCGGTGTTTGCCGATGAGTTTTCAAAGGACATAGAGGATGGGAATAGAACAGACTTACGCTTGGTGTTAACAAAATTATAAAACTGTTTTGGGTCCTGAGTGAACTAGACCTTGCAACGAGTTAAATAATTATGATAGCACTGCGCGTTTAGCACGGTGAAATTTGACCGAGCAGTTAAGTTCTGAGCATATACCTTGCTCGACCCGGTTTCTTTAAATTTAGTGTAAATTCTATTTTTTATTATTTTTAAATTTTTTAAATGTTTGGTAAACCACGGCGGAGTTTCTGAATTAGGTGGATACCGCAGCGGAACACATGAGTCAAGAAACATATTTAATTTTTTATAAAATAACTCAGCACACTTCACAATGTCGGTGCGTGAGTAGAGGTCGGACCAGTCATAGCCGGCTAAAAGAGTTTAATTTAAGGAAATCAGTATTCCGAAAGCATCTGGTACGAGGGGCTTTCATATTCGATTTGGAAACCTCGATTTCTACAATGTCGATCGTCAAGAGAATATGTAAAATAGAGAGGTGGCAACTGCAAAATGATGTAATGCTTGTGGTTTTAAATATTGTGCAAGCTTTAAATGATTTAAATGGCGACATTTGAAAGTAACAAGAAAGGAGGATAGCTTCGGTACCCGAAGCTTAGAATACCCTTGCAGGCTAGTTGCTTTCAAACCGTTCAATCGTTTGTATGGCAGCTATAGGATATAGTTGTCCGATTTTTGGGTTTTTAAATTTCAAAAAAGGCTTTACTGTCTATGAAAACTGAATTTCTCAGGAATGAATTAATTGTCTTGAAAAACACCAGAGTTATGCTCAATGACCCATTTTCTCCCATCGTTCCTATGGCAGATATAGGATATAGTAGTCCGATTTTTATGAAACTTTCAGGATATGTAAAAATTGCTATTAAATTGAGTTTTCCAAGAAATAAATAAATTATCTTTAAAAATGGCGAAATTTTGGCAATTCCATTTGGCGAAGTCCGATTGTCTGTTCCTACGCAAGCTAGTCTCTTAGTTTTAAAATTATCGGATGAAACTTCCCCCAGAGCATTATTTTTGTTACAGTTAGTATATATGTAAGTCGGAGAGCCCGGCTGCAATAGGAACGGTCACAAATTCACTATTCTATTAGATAATTGATTGATTCTTTAGAAATCACTACTTAACTTTATCCTAAGAACGAATGTAGAAAGCGAATTATAGTGCGTAGCTCTGGTGTTTTTTAAGATAATTCATTCTTGGAAAATAAACATTTAAAAAAAAATTTAATATTTCGAAAATAATTTAAAAAAATCGGACCACTATATCCTATAGCTGTCATACAAAAAATCGAACGGTTTTAGGGCAACTGAAGATATCATTGAATACTTAATTTTGATTTAAGAGAATAAGTCATGATTGATTTAAACGTGTATTCTACCACTTAAAAGGCGACGTACGAACTCTGACAGATAGCCATGAACGGATGAACATGACATCTGCTTGGCTGGAAAGCAGTAATTACGCTTCAGATGTGGTCACATTGAACCTATGCCGGCCGACTGAGAAGGGAGAACCAGAAATCAAGACAGCTTAGTCATCGAAATTTGCATGGTGCAAAACACAGGCAGCTATGTGCCGTCTTGAGGATGACTCAGCGCTCGACTTAGCCTCAGCAAATAAACAAAAAAAAACCAGAAAGGAAGGCTAGTTTCGGTGACCGAAGCTTAAAATACCCTTGCAGACCAGTTGCTTTTAAAACTGTTTGATCGTTCGTATGGCAGCTACGGATATAGTTATCCGATTTTTGGTTTTTAATATTCTAAATCTTCTTTAATGTCTTAGAAACTGTATTTCTCAAGAATGAATTAATTGTCTTGAAAAACACCAGAGTTGTGCTCAATGACCCATTTTCTCCCATCGTTCCTATGGCAGCTATAGGATATAGTAGTCCGATTTTGATGAAACTTTCAGGATAAGTTAAAATAATCATTAAAAAAAGTTTCCAAAAAAATAAATAAATTATCATGAAAAATAGCGAATTTATGTCACTTTTTCCCAAACGTTCCTATGGCAGCTATGTGATGTAGTGTTCAAATTCCAGCTGTTCCGACTTATATACTACCTGCAACAGATTAAAGGGTCGTTGCAAAGTTTCAACCATATAGCTTTAAAACTAAGAGACTAGTTTACATAGCAACAGACAGACGGACATGGCTAGATCGACTCGGCTGGTGATGCTGATCAAGAATATATACACTTTAGAGGGTCGGAGACGTCTCCTTCACTGCGTTGCAAACTTCTGGTCAAAATTATAATACCCTCTGCAAGGGTATAACAGCAAAGGAAGGCTAGGTTCTGGGCCCGAAGCTTCGAATACTCGTGCAGACCAGTTGCCTCCAAACTGTTCGATCGTTTGCATATATTCCATTTTTGGTTTGTCATTTTCCAAAACGGCCCTAATGTCCAAAAAAACTATATTTACCAAGAATGAATTAATTGTCTTCAAAACACCGGGGTTATGCTCAATGACCCATTGTCTCCCATCGTTCCTATGCCACCTATAAGATATCGTGTGATACTTGCAGGATAGTTCATTAAATAGTGCATCCTAAAGAATGAATTAGTTATCTTAAAAAATTTCGAATTGATGGCACCTTTTCCCAACCGTTCCTATTACAGCTATGTGATGGAGTGCCCCGATTCCGGTCGTTGCGATTTATATATTATCTGCAACAGAAGAAGGCTCGGTGCTAAGTTTCAGCCCGATAGCTAAAAAACTAAGAATCTAGTTTACATAGCAACCGACAGACGGACATGTCTGGATGGAATCGGATGGTAATGCTGCTCAAATATATATACTTTATAGGGTCGAATATGTCATACTGCGTTACAAACTTCTGGTCAAAATTATAATACCCTGTGCAAAAGTTTAATAATGTTCAAATTAAAATGTGGTTTTACCGCCGCTGTCCTACTCCACTTGTTCATCAAACCGAGATTTCGATGTGTAGGTGCTTGTTGATGATGGTGGCTGGTTGCCGGGTTTTATGCCCAGTCATGGTTTATCGGCTGCCTTGAATATGGTAATCGTGGAAGAATGTTTTATAAGTAAAATTTTTATACCCGTTACTTATGAGTAAAAGGGTACATTTTGTGAAAATGTATAAAACAGGGAGGAGAAAGCACTTTATAGTTAACATAGTCTTCCGTCTGTCCGTATTGACGTCCGTCAAATCAATGTTTTTATACACTTGCAGAGGGTATTATAATTTTGACCAGAAGTTTGTAACGCAGTGATGGAGTGATTTCCGACCCTATAAAGTATATATATTCTTGATCAGCATCACCAGCCGAGTCGATCTAGCCATGTCCGCCTGTCTGTCTGTCCGTCTTTCTGTCTGTCTGTCCGTCTGTCGGTTGCTATGTAAACTAGCCTCTCAGTTTTAAAGCTATCGGGCTGAAACTTTGAACCTACCCTTCAATCTGTTGCGGGTAGTATAAAGGTCAAAACGACCGGAATCGGAATACTACATCACATAGCTGCCATAGGAACGATTGGGGAAAAGTGCCATCAATTTCTTAGAAAACTCTTACTAATGACTATTTTAACATATCCTGAACGATATGAGAAAATTGGTCATTGAGCATAACTCTGGTGTTTTTCAAGACAATTAATTCATTCTTGAGAAATACAGTTTTCATAGACATTAAAGCCGCTTTAGAAAATTATAGAACAGAAATCGGATCACTATATATCCTAGAGCTGCCCCATTTTCTTACATCGTTCCAATGGGAGCTATAAGATATAGTGGTCCGATTTTGATAATACTTTCAGGATAGAATAAAGTGGTCATTAAATAGTGATTTCTAAAGTATTAATTTATTATCCCCAAAAACGGCGAATTTATGACAAATTTTTCCATTCGTTTTTATAGTAGCTATATGATGGAGTGTTCCCATTCCGGCCGTTTCGACTTATGTACTACCTGCAACAGAAATAAGTGTCGGCGCAAAGTTTTATAGTCACATAGATTACATAGCAACCGAAAGACGGACATGGCTATATCGACTCGGCTGGTGATGCTGATCAAGAATATATATATACTTTATAAGGTCGGAGACGTCTCCTTCACTGCGTTAAAAACTTCTTATACCCTCTGCAAGGGTATAGTGATATTTGGCCCCCGCCAGAAATATTAAGTATATGAAGACTTGACACTTGACACTTGTACACAGAACCAGCCCATCCGAAAGTATCTGACGGATATACACTCACACGTCGATGGTGCGACTGCATTGCCTGTCTTGGCTGGCTTTGGTTGGCTTGCCTAACAAGCGGAAAGCAAAAATATAACAGTAAAGTAAAATAAGTTTAAACCACACAGCAGCAACATCAACAACAGCAGCGGCAACGATCAACAAAGACATAAACGCAACGTTAGCAAAAATTAAAACCAAACATATCCAGGTTTAGTGTAATGAGAGTATATGTTGGTTAAGAGATGCTGAGAAGAGAGATTTCAGAATATGGATTTGTGTAAAGGGGGCGGGGAATGGGCGGCCGAGCAGAGTGGCATAACAAAAGTGGATGACCTTGAGTTTTCTCGCTTGCGTTAGAACCGAAAGAGATTATTCAAATGTTCCCTCCACGTATCCGTATCTGAATCCAAATCTGTAACTAACCTAGAGTTGGATTCTCTTTTTTTTTACCGGTTTAATGGCCTAATGGTATATGCCTAAAGTTCCTTTTTTCATAAGCCGGATATACTATTTCGGGGCGAGCTGTAGAGTTTGGTTTATCTTTCTATAGCGGTAGATTGGTTTGAGGTTTTCGGTTGCGCCTTTTAGGTTAAGATGCTTTATTAAGGATTAACAAGGATTCATTTTGAAAACTGGTGTGAGTTTTTCCAATTCTCTAAAGCTTTTATTTTTATACCCTTGCAGAGGGTATTATAATTTTGACCAGAAGTTTGTAACGCAGTGAAGGAGACATTTCCGACCCTATAAAGTGTATATATTCTTGATCAGCATCACCAGCCGAGTCGATCTAGCCATGTCCGTTTGTCTGTCCGTCTGTCTGTCCGTCTGTCGTTTGCTATGTAAACTAGTCCCTCAGTTTTAAAGCTATCGGGCTGAAACTTTGCATCGACCCTTCAATCTGTTGCAGGTAGTATATAAGTCGGAACGGCCGGAATCGGAACACTACATAGCTGCCATAGGAACGATTGGGAAAAAGTGTCATAAATTCGCCGTTTTTAAAGATAATTTATTTCTTATGAAACTCTTATTAATGACTATTTTAATATATCCTGAAAGTTTCATAAAAATCGGACCACTATATCCTATAGCTATCAAAGGAACGATGGGAGAAAATGGGTCATTGAGCACAACTCTGGTGTTTTTCAAGACAATTAATTCATTCTTGAGAAATACAGTTTCTAAGACATTAAAGCCGATTTAGAAAATTAAAAACCCAAAAATCGGATTACTATATCCTATAGCTGCCATACAAACGATTGAACGGTTTGAAAGCAACTAGTCTGCAAGGGTATTCTAAGCTTCGGGTACCGAAGCTAGCCTTTCTTGTTTTTTCTATTTTAGATCGTATTTAAATAACGAAAATAATAAAATTAGGCTAAATTGGTAAGTCCAAAAATGTTTATACTTTCACTCATTCTGCAACCAAGGCATGAAAGCATTATTATTCGGTCTGCTTGGTTACGTTGGATAGATATCGTCCAATCCAACTAATATTATTTAGAAGTTTTGACAAAAAATTATTAAACCAAAACGACATTTAATAACAATATCCTCTATTAAAAGCAGCAAATACTACAAAAGTTGTTAGTTTTAAGACCCTGTACCCAAATGGTGAAGCGTGTATTAAGTTTGTGCAAACACATCCATTTGGGCAGGAGGCGTGGCAGTGCCCACAATGACAAGCTGTATCGATATAGCCATGTCCGTTCTTGATAAAGAAACGGATCTCAGAATCGCTGAGAGCTAGATTAACCACATTATCGATGCAGTTTATTATACATTTGTGGAGGGTATTATAATTTTCTTCAGTAGCTTGTTTGTCCTTGATCAGCGTTACCAGCCGATTCGATATAGATCTTCAAGCTATCGGGCTGAAACTTTACCCAAAGCCTTTTATCTGTTGCAGGTAGTATATAAGTTGGAACGGAACACTACATCACAAAGCTGCCAATGTAACGATTGGGAAAATGTGACACAAACTCGCAATTTTTTAAGATAATTTACTGATTTTTTATAAATTACTATTTAAAACTATTTTAACGTATCCTAAAATGTTCAACAAAATCGGGCCACTGTATCCTATCCTATAGTTTTTATAAAGATAAGAGAAAATAGGTAATTGACCATAACTCTGAAGTTTTTGAAGACAATTAATTAATTCTTGGAAAATATACTGTTCATAGACATTAAAGCCGATTTAAAAAATTGAAAACAAAGAATCGGACCACTATCCTCTAAATCTGTGTAACAACGATCAAAGAGCTTGAAGGCAATTGGTCTGCAAGGGTATTCTAAGCCTTGGACCCCATAGCAAGCCTCCCTTTCTTGTTTTTCATTGTTATTTCTTTCTAGAATAGCGGACATGCGCTGATCGACTTTCGTAGTATTAAACAAGAAATGAAGGCTAGCTTCGGTACCTGAAGCTTAGAATACCCTTACAGACCAGTTGCCTTCAAACCGTTCGATCGTTTGTATGGCAGCTATAGGATATAGTGATCCGATTTTTAGTTTTTAATTTTCTAAAACAACTTTAATATCTATGAAAACTTTATTTTGTCAGGAATAAATTAATTGTCTTGAAAAACACCAGAGTTGTGCTCAATGACCGATTTTCTCCCATCGTTCCTGTGGCAGCTGTAGGATATAGTGTTCAGATTTTGATAAAACTTTCAGGATATGTTAAAATAGTCAGTAAATAGAGTTTCCTTAGAAATAAATTTATTGTCTTGAAAAATACCGAATTTATGACACTTTTTGCCAATCGTTCCTTGGCAGCTATTTAATGTAGTGTTCCGATTCCGGTCGTTCCGACTTATATACTACCTGCAACAGATTGAAGGGTTGGTGTAAAGTTTCAGCCCGAAAGCGAGAGTAGTTTACATAGCAACCGACAGACTGACAGACAGATGGACATGGCTAGATCGACTCGGCTGGTGATGCTGATCAAGAATATATATACTTTATAGGGTCGGAGACGTCTCCTTCACTGCGTTACAAACTTCTGGTCAAAATTATTATATAGCTGCCTTGCAAAAAACGATCGAATGGCTTAAAGGCAACTGGTCTGCAAGGGTATTCTAAGCTTCGGGTACCGAAGCTAGCCCCTTTTCTTGTTTTCCGTAAGTTTTTTAAGTTTGGTCTGTTGGGCGTAGCCCAAGGCTCTGTCGCCTGACTTTTTATACCCTTGCAGAGGGTATTATAATTTTGACCAGAAGTTTGCAACGCAGTGAAGGAGACATTTCCGACCCTATAAAGTATATATATTCTTGATCAGCATCACCAGCCGAATCGATCTAGCCATGTCCGTCTGTCCGTCTGTCTGTCCGTCTGTCGGTTGCTATGTAAACTAGTCCCTCAGTTTTAAGGCTATCGGACTGAAACTTTGCACCAACCCTTGAATCTGTTGCAGTTAGTATATAAGTCGGAACGGCCGGAATCGGAACACGACATCACATAGCTGCCATGGGAACGATTGGGAAAAAGTCTCATAAATTCGCCATTTTTAAATATATATTGTTTATTTCTTGGTAAACTCTATTCAATAACAATTTTAACATATCCTGAAAGTTTCATCAAAATCGGACTACTATATCCTATAGCTGCCATAGGAACGATAGGAAAAAATGGGCCATTGAGCATAACTCTGGTGTTTTTTAAGACAATTAATTCATTCTTGAGAAAAACAGTTTTCATAGGCATTAAAGCCTTTTTAGAAATTTAAAAACAAAAGATCGGATCACTATATCCTATAGCTGCCAGTTTTAAGGCAACTGGTCTGCAAGGGTATTCTAAGCTTCGGGTACCGAAGCTAGCCTTTCTTTCTTGTTGTGGGTGCTTTAAATATAAACTTAAAATTTTGAACATGTACTCATTTTTAATGCAAACAAAAAAATTGTTCTTCATTTTGCTGTGGCTTTTGTTATTGAGATTTCAGTAAGGTTGTTGGCACGCGAAATGGGTCAGACATGAAAGTGAGCGTGTGCCAGGTCAAAGGATTGATTAAATTAGACCGACTTGCTATAGTCAGTATTTTTAATGAAGAAATTCGAGAGCCTGATACTGAACTTTGGGTCTAGATCTTGTCCGGGAGCGTTCGAGAATTAATGAAGCGTTTGGTAAGATCAGTTTCCGTTTGGCAGGCTATAGCATGGTACAAAAGTATACAAATAAGCGAAGAATATATAGCACAGTTGCCAAAACAAGATACAGATACAAATACTTTAAAATTTAAATGAAATTGCCGCTAAAGCCGTGGTTCAGAACAGAAACAGCCAAATTCGTACATTGTTTGCTTTGCTTGCTTGACATTGTATTGGTTTTCCTTTCATGTGTTTTTTTCGCAATTGCACTGCTGATTTGAAAATAAGCAGCAGCAGCCTCCGGCCCGTAGTGGCTGCAAATAGAGATAGATTCGTGAATGTCGCAAGAAAAAGATACAAATTTCAACTCAGTGCAAGAAGAATGTGCCATGGTCTGTCAATACCCATTATGAACAACAAGCCGACCTGCTGCAGAAACTCACAAATTGTATTTTGGGGGAGCGAAAGTGCATTTCGGATTTATTGATATTGAAATGTTAATGAACTGAAAATGTTGTGTGTCGAATTGTCGAGCAGTTCGCGTTGGGTATGTTGTTAGATCTCCGCTCAGATCGCGACAGCGTGTTAATTGCCTAGGTATGAACATACAATGATATTCCACTAACATGCCGCGATTGCTATTGTGAATGGAAAGGCAACATCGAGAGATAGAGACCAAGATCGACCAAATCACAACCAAAACAATTGAAAACTCAGTCAAAACTTCACTTCATTTCACACTTAACTTTCCATTTTGTTTTTTGTTATCCACGCTTGAAATTAATTAATGCAACCAAAAAACAAGAAAGGAAGGCTAGCTTCGGTACCCGAAGCTTAGAATACCCTTGCAGACCAGTTGCTTTCACACCGTTCAATCGTTTGTATGGCAGCTATAGGATATAGTAATCCGATTTTTCAGTTTTTTAATTTCTAAAAAGGCTTTAATGTCTATAAACAGTTTATTTTTTCAAGAATGAATTAATTGTCTTGAAAAACACCAGAGTTATGCTCAATGACCCATTTTCTTCCATCTTTCCAATGGCAGCTAAAGGATATAGTGGTCCGATTTTGATAAAACTTTCAGGATATGTTAAAATTGCTATTAAAGAGAGTCTACCAAGAAATAAATAAAATATCTTTAAAAATGGCGAAATTTTGGGATTTTTTCCCAATCGTTCCTATGGCAGCTATGTGATGTAGTGTTCCGATTCCAGCCGTTCCGACTTATATACTACCTGCAACAGATTGAAGGGTCGGTGCAAAGTTTCGGCCCGATAGCTTTAAAACGGAGACTAGTTTACATAGCAACCGACAGACGGACAGACGGACATGGCTATATCGACTCGGCTAGTGATGCTGATCAAGAATATATATACTTTATAGGGTCGGAGACGTCTCCTTCACTGCGTTACAAACTTCTGGTCAAAATTATAATACCCTCTGCAAGGGTATAACAAGAGAGGAAAGAAAGGCTAGCTTCGGTACCCGAAGCTTAGAATAACGTTGCAGACCAGTTGTAAAAATGTTTGATCGTTTGTATGGCAGCTATGGGATATAGTGATCCGATTTTTGGATTTTCATTTTCTAAAACGGCTTTAATGTCTATGAAAACTGTATATCTCAAGAATTAATTAATTTCCTTCAAAAACAGCAGAGTTATGCTCAATGACCCATTTTCTCTCATCGTTCCTATGGCAGCTATAGGATATAGTAGTCCGATTTTAATGAAACTTTTTTGGATATGTTAAAATTGCTATTAAATAGAGTTTTTAAAGAAATAAAAAAATTATCTTTAAAAATGGCGTAATTTTGCCAAGAAAATATATACTTTATAGGGTCGGAGACGTCTCCTTCCCTGCGTTACACACTTCTGGTCAAAATTATAATTCACTATGCAAGGGTATAATAAAGAAAGAAGTTAAGAGTATATTAACTGAGTCGTAGCCATAACAATGGGTAAAAAAAAGATTTTGAATACATTAATTTTACATTCGTAAATTTCTAATATTTTGTCACCGAATATATGGATATGGCGGTACCACGCCCATCGTATCACACCCCCATTTGTATCTTTAAGTTTTTGTGTTTTCACTGCACAATTTCCAGTTAGAGTCTTGTACTTTTGCACACGCAATTGGAAGTATTAATTTCTACCAATCCTGAAAATTAGTTTGTTTAATTAGGTAGCGCAATAGAAATACGCAAAATATACCTATCAAAATAAACCTAACGTAAAACTTTTTAGACCCTGTACCCAAAGGTATTAAGTTTGTGCAAATGTATGCAACAGGCAGAAGGAGGTGTGCCCGTGTGACCCCACAAAATTTATGTATTCTTGATCAGCATGACGATCTGAGTCGATGCAGCCATGTCCGTCTGTCTGTCTGAATGAAAGAACGGATCTTAACAACTGTATGAGCTAGATTAACCATATTACCAGTGCAGATTCTCCTAATACTGACGTAGATGATGTTTATTTTTTTTGTCGGTGGCACTCCGACCGCCCCAGCAATTTGTATTTTTGCACTGCAGATGCACAACTTTCAAGATAGAGACATCAGCAATTTTTTTACGCAATTGAAGCATACATTTCCACCGATCCTAAATTTTTCATTGTTTAATTAATTAGTAAGCGCACAAAAAATATGCAAAATTTACAGCCTCTAACAACAAGCAATCTGTTTATTTTCTCAAATAAACAGTAAATATCTTGCGTTCGGGCTTGATTTTTCTAGGAAGTACCGCTGAGAACGCACTACCTTCATATACATATGTATGAATGTGCGCCTTTAATATATTTATACTGTATAAGCTACTGGTTCGAAAAGTATGTGGTGGTGCAATGGTTAGGACGTCTGGCTGATAACGGGATTCTCAGGTCCGAATCCCGACTCGTTATTTAAGTGTTTTTCTTTTCTTTTTAGACCCTGTACCCAAAGGGTAAAGGGTATATTAAGTTTGTGCAAATGTATGTAACAGGCAGAAGGAGGCGTGGCAGACCCCACAAAGTATATATTCTTGATCAGCATGACGAGCTGAGTCGATATAGCCATGTCCGTCTGTCCGTCCGGATGAACACACGGATCTCAGCAACTGTAAGAGCTAGAGGAATCGTATTACCAGTGTAGATTCTCAGTATTCTGACTCAGTATTGAGTCAATTAGAGTTTATTTTTTTAAGTCGGCGCCACGCCCGACATTCAATTGGAGCTTAGATTTCTACCGATCCTGAAAATTTCATCAAGATTGGTTAATTAGAAAGCGCACAATAAATACCCAAAGTTTAAAGGCGCTAAACACAAAAAATCTGTTTATTTGCGCAAACAAACGGTAAATCGCTTGTGTTCGGTGGTTGATTTTTCTCGGAAGTGCCGCTGCAGCTGCGCTGCCACTACCTTCATATACTCGAATATATGTATTAATGTGCGTCTTCAATATATGTATACTGTATTAGCAAAAAGTTTGGTTTGTCGAATGGTTACGACGTTCGACTTAAAGCGTAAAGATCTTGGGTTCGAATCCCAGTCCGGACTCGGTGTGAATATACCCATACNTTTTTTTTTTTTTGCTTATAACCAAATTTGTACAGGGTCTGTAACAGTCGGGAATTTCGACTGTAACGTTCTTACTTGTTTTGATTGAGTTTGTTTATAACCAAATTGGTAAAAGGCACATATGGGTGCTATGTTTTAACTTGTTATACCCTTGCAGAGGGTATTATAATTTTGACCAGAAGTTTGTAACGCAGTGAAGGAGTCATTTCCGACCCTATAAAGTATATATATTCTTCATCAGCATCACCAGCCGAGTCGATCTAGCCATGTCCGCCTGTCTGTCTGTCCGTCTTTCTGTCTGTCTGTCGGTTGCTATGTAAAATAGTCTCTCAGCTTTAAAGTTATCGGGCTGAAACTTTGCACCGACCCTTCAATTTGTTACAGGTAGTATATAAGTCGGAACGGCCGGAATCGGAACACTACATCACATAGCTGCCATAGGAACGAGTGGAAAAAAGTTCCATAAATTCGCTATTTTTTAAGATGACTATTTTAACTTATCCTGAAAGTTTCATCAAAACCGGACTACAATATCCTATAGCTGCTATAGGAACGATGGGAGAAAATGGGTCATTGACCATAACTCTGGTGTTTTTCAAGACAATTAATTCATTCTTGAGAAATACAGTTTTTATAGACATTAATGCCGTTTTAGAAAATGAATATCAAAAAATCGGATCACTATATCCTATAGCTGCTATACAAACGTTCGAACGGATTAAAGGCAACTGGTCTGCAAGGGTATTCTAAGCTTCGGGTACCGAAGCTAGCCTTTCTTGTTTTTTCTTGATCTATTTTGAGCGGCGCTCATAATAAAATTGGTAAAGGGTGTTTAACAATCGGGAAAATCTACTGTGATAATAATAATAGTAAAATTCTTAAGTGGTCCCAATACCAGGAAACTATTTCAATTTGCAATTCTTATGGATCAGGACACATTAGTGATTGGTATGTTACTAGAGACATATTTTGCATATAGAATTTTTTTTGGAATAGAGGATTGATTTTCTCAAATATTAGCACTTGGTGCTTTGATCTTCGGCCGTTGATTAAAGATTTTTCTTGCAGTTGCAATACTTTTTATTGGGATTTATTAAGCGCCATTAAGTGAAAACATGACATGTGGATGTTACGCATTGGCATGGCACTTCACCTAAAGCGCATGATATATTGTAGATACGTGAAAACAAAAACAGAGAAAAGCATTCGTTCAAGCGCATGGCTCGTCTCGATTTACGAGTCATTCCACAATGCACATTATATTTTTTTGGGTAGTGCCGGGGGTGGGTGGATTGTTAAATGGTTGCACATCAGCGACCACAAAACAAACGGCGACACTTTCAATTGCACGCCTCGAACTCGGATACTGGTACGGATTCGGGTTCGGACTTAAGATCGAGACTGGGGCGTGGAGACCTGGTCGCACTTTCTCGGTGTCTCGCTTTAATTTGTTTTCTTCGTTTTCTTGCTTTATTTAAATGGCTTCTTTTGGCGCAACAATTTGATTGTCATTAATGTCAGTGACCGGCGGCTAACGGAGCTTGACACCATCTCGTCTCCACCGCATACTACCCATTGCACACAGAAAAAAACATTAACTTTAACTTGGAAAGCCCATGCAGTCCAATTGCCCTCAAACTGTTTAATCATTTGTAGGGAAGTTATAGTATACTTTGGCAATATTTTGGAATTTTCTAAACCGGCTTTAATGTCTGAAATATAAATTTACCAAGAATGAAGTATCTTGAAAAACATCAGAGCTATATGACCAATTTTCTCCAATCTTTTCTATGGCAGCTATAGGATTTCGTAGTCCGATTTTGATGGGACTTTCAGGATAGGTTAAAATGGCCATAAAATAGTGTTGTCTGAAGAATCAAACAATTATCTTTAGAATTTATAATAATTTTTTTGATAAAGTTTCAGTTTGATAGTTTTAAAACTTAAAGACTTGTTTTCGTAGAAAACTAGACAAATAGATAGATACGCGGATACGCTGATCAAGATTCTTACGATGAGAAGGAAATCCTTGCGTTGCAAACAAAATAAACTAATTACATGCCCCTGCAAGGGTATAAAAATAAATTTTAAATCCAGATCAATAACGAAATAATTATTGCAGTAATGTAACCACCGTGTGTATTAGTTGCACCAAATAATTGTCATGTTTTCTTTTTGTAATAATTTTCCAACCTAACCAACCTAACCCAACCCACTTTGAGATTTTTATTTTTCACACTTTTTAGTTGCGTTCGGCGGAAATGCAATTTTAATTGAAAGTCGCTTTAAACACTCTATAATGCCACTTTTCCCTTATTACGCAATTGCGGTTAATCGGAAGTGTCACTAGTTTAATTTTAATGTGCTCGCTCTACTCGGTAAATTATTCAGACCCATAAACCATACTAGTAACCTTACTAATCTAAGTGGCAACTACGTATAGTTATTATTTGTTTTTTCGCTAGACTTGGAAAGTTTTTTCCTTCCGAGAAAATCACAGACCCAGCCCATTGTTCGGGTACACAGTAAACCTACATAGTGCTTCATAATCTACATTTCACTTGATTGATAAGCTTATTCTTTTATTCTGCAATTGCCCTCTTAATATGAAAATCCATAATAAATATTTAATTGGGCATTTTGCTGTTACAGAATGTTTAGCTTATTGTTAGTCCGACATCTTTTGAGAACAAAACACCGCGCTATTTTGTAGACCCTGTACCCAAAGGGTAAAGGGTATATTAAGTTTGTGCAAATGTATGTAATAGGCAGAAGAAGGCGTGGCAGACCCCACAAAATATATATGCTATTGGTCATCATGACGAGCTGAGTCGATACAGCCATGTCCGTCTGCGCACCTGGATAAACGAATGGATCTCAGAAACTGTAAGAGCTAGAAGAAGCATATTACCTGTGCAGAGTCTCTTAATTATTACCCAGATGATGTTTATTTTTTTTCCCGGTATTTTTGAAAAAATACACATGCAATTGGAGCATAGATATCTACCGATCCTGAAAATTTCATCAAGATTGGTTAATTAGAAAGCGCATAATAAATACCCAAAGTTTACAGGCGCTAACAACAAGCAATCTGTTTATTTGCTTAAATAATTGGTAAATCGCTTGCGGTCGGTGGTTGATTTTTCTCGAAAGTTCCGCTGAGAACGCACTACCTTCATATACATATGTATAAATGTGTGCCTTTAATATATTTATACTGTATATGCTACTGGTTCCAAAAGTATGGTGGTGCAATGGTTAGAAGGACGTCTGGCTGAAAGCACGAAGGTCTGAGGTTCGAATCCCAGACCAGACTCGGTGTAAATTTTTTTTCATTCTTGATTTATTTTGCTTAAAACCAAATTGGTACAGGGGCTTTAACAGTCAGGAAACTCGACTGTAACGTTCTTACTTGTTGGCATTAAACGATGCCAAAAGATAAGAGCAAAACTTTGAGGCTTAATTTATTGTAATATATTGAATTTATTTTTTACAATATATTTTAATACAAATTTATCAATTGATTGTGCTGGCTGTTAAGGTATCAATCAACTCCAATATCCCTGACAACCTTGCCCTTGTTTAGTGGAAATAAAACTATGTATGGATCGCTGACTTGGGGCATTCTTGATGTTTACAGTTGCCGCTTTGAAGCGGCTCTAACTACTTCTGCTAATTAGCTAAAACAAAGAGAATTGCTTAGCATTTACGCTCCGCTCGTTTGCAAAGAATTCCCCTTTCTTATAGAAGATACCTCTCAGTCCCAGTTCTCGGCATGTTCATCGTAGTCACCATTTTAAAAACTCCACTTCACAGTACGCTGATTTGGTTTAATTTTATTATTAAGAGTAAAAGGCAATTTTCAAAATTATAGTTTTATTTATTAAAATACATAAATTATGTTTCATGTCCTTTTTAGACCCTGTACCCAAAGGGTACAAAGGGTAGAGGAACCGTATTACCAGTGTAGATTCTCCTAATACTGACGCTATTGAAGTTTATTTATTTTTAGTCAGCGCCACGCACACCGGACTCGGTGTAAATATTTTTTTTTTCGGTTTTGATTTATAACCAAATTTGTACAGGGTCTGTAACAGTCGGGAAACTCGACTGTAACGTTCTTACTTGTTTTTCATTACTAGTCTGCTATTTCCTTCTTATATTTATACAAGTATATATATTTTTCCCTCAAGATCTAGAAAGCCCCAGTTTGTCGACTAATTTATTGTGTTAAACTATATTCTAAATAAATTGAACCATTTTAATTTGAAAATTAATCTATAAACCTCTATTCCCTTTTGAATATTACGTCTTTTTGGAATACTCTTATCTTCGAACCACGAAGCTTGCCTTCCTTTCTTGTTTTTATTAACACTGGAAGTAAAACAACTGCGAATTTCTCTATTCAAACGTCAGTGCAAAAGTATAATAGGGGTATAAACCTCAGCCCGCTTATAATTATTACAATTTCTAAATTGTGCATTAGTTGGAAATATCTATTATATTTTATGTCTATGCTGTTGTCTGCGGTATATGCAAATAAGCACACAGCAACGAATGCTCAACATGATACAACATTTTTTGAGACTTCTAGGTGCTGTCTCGACTACATGTGTTCTCCACTTACAAAAGCGGTGTGTTGAAAACCTTGGCATATGTGGGTATTAAAATATGAATGCCAATGCCTGCGAAAGAAAACTATATCCACTAAGATATATATGTTTGTTATTTAAATAAAATATCATGTCGAAATGTTAAGATATAGATTTTAGCTAATGGGGGAATACACAGATCACAAAAGAACTCTCTTCACCAATGATTAGCTTTAGCTTCGATTTTTGTTATTTCTCATACTACAGGAAGCTATGGGTCTATCTAATACTTATAAGCTGTGCTGTACCCTCCTATAGTCTACCGATTTTTTGATACTTTCAGGATAGGAAAATAGTTATTAAATAGTGTTTTATAAAGAATCAATCAATTATCTTAAAAAAATTGCTATGGCAGTTATGCAACAGAAAAAAGGGTTGGTGCAAGGGAATAATAATATTCAAGCTCGATTACAAGCGGGTAAATACAGCAGCAGTAGAACCTCGCTGTGAGAATTCCTAAAAATTATTAATTAGTAGGAGGAAATACAAAGCATAGCAAAAAGATCCAAAAATACCGCTTCACATTGAGGGAAAACGAAAATACAAAACGACTCTAAGTCGTAGGCCGACAAATAGATGCCGAACGATGCGGATGACAATGTGGACGTTGTATTGTGGATGTATGATGATGATCACTGCGGCAGAAGTTTATAGGATTGACCCGCATACCAGAGTGTGGGTCCCAGGCAAGAGCAGCATGCATCCACTTTGGTATACAGACGGAGAGACAAACAGTGTTGCACAATTAGATAAAGCATCGGATAGATGCTCTTTGATGTATGTTAATTGAACTCCGCAGTACTTTTCGAGAATTTGTTCAGCTGACGTCGCCTGGGGTTGTGGAAATGCCTGAAAGTTTTTGTATATCCTTTACGGACGCGAGCTAAGAATACCAGAAACTAGCTCAGTATATTCCATTTGAGAAACACCTGCCAACTTGCATTCTGGACTGTTAATGGCTCTTAGAAGAGGCCCGGAGACATTCCGACATAATATTAATAGCATTCGTTTACATATTCAATAAGGTGTATTTTTTATCTTGCAGCTAATGAAATCGGACACCTCCAGAGCCACCGCCCAATGTGCGTGGGTGGTGTTGGCGCATCGCTTTTGAGTCGGATTCGGACCTGGAGTTGGCTCCACTGACATGAGGTTGAACCATTGACCAGAGGCAAAAAAAACTCTCGTGGGAGTAAGTCCGAAGTCAACTGTCATGTGAGCAAAGCTCATCCCAACTCAGTCCATAACACACAAATACCAGCAACGGAAAAAATATTACCGACAGAGGTAGAGATCCAAGAGTCAGGCATTGCAGAAAGCATTGAGAACAAAATGGAGGCCAGCGAAATGAATACCATGTTGGAGGGCGGCGAAGATTTAATGTCCACATCGGCCACGTCTGCAAATAGCGGCGACACAAATGGCTGCGGAAAAACATCGGTGAGTCTGACACATTTTTATTATTTAACTGTACAAAACAAAAGTATACATTCAAAATAATATTAGTCAAAAACATATACAATTGTTTGTCTTCAATTGTGTTTTTATACCCTTGCAGAGGGTATTATTATTTTGACCAGAAGTTTGCAACACAGTGAAGGAGACATCTAAGACCCCATAAAGTATATATATTCTTGATCAGCATTACCAGCCGAGTCGTGTCCGTCTGTCTGTTTTTACGCAAAGTAGTCTCTCATTTTTAAAACTATCGGGATGAAACTTTGCACCAACTCTTCTATCGGTTGCAGGTAGTATATGTCGGAACTGCCAGAATCGGAACACTACATTACATAGTTGTAATAGAAACGATTGGAAAAAAGGTCGTTAATTCAAGATTTTTTAAGATTATTGATTGATTCTATATAAATCACTTTTAAATATAAGTGTTAACCTATCGTGAAAATCTTATCAAAATCGGATAACTATATTCTATAGCTGTCATAGGAACGATGGGAGAAAATGGGTCATTGAACATAACTCTGGTAATATAATTAATAATCTGGGACAATATATATACATTAAAGCTAATATAGAAAATTAAAAACCAAAAATCAAGGGTATTCGGAGCTTTGGGCCCAGAAGCTAGCCTTCCTTTTATACCCTTGCATAGGGTATTATAATTTTAACCAGAAGGTTGTCACGCAGTGAAGGAGACGTCTCCAACCCTATAAAGTATATATATTCTTGATCAGCATCACCAGCCGAGTCGAT
This sequence comes from Drosophila setifemur, assembly GCA_021224005.1. Classification (NCBI taxonomy): domain Eukaryota; kingdom Metazoa; phylum Arthropoda; class Insecta; order Diptera; family Drosophilidae; genus Drosophila; species Drosophila setifemur. The sequence goes on from JAJJHY010001781.1 coordinate 123,961, forward strand.
CTAGCCATGTCCGTCTGTCTGTCCGTCTGTCGGTTGCTATGTAAACTAGTCCCTCACTTTAAAGCTATCGAGCTGAAACTTTACACCAGCCCTATAATCTGTTCCAGGTAATATATAAGTCAGAACGGCCGGAAACGGAAAGTTTCACCAAAATCGGACCACTATATCGGACCACTGCCTTAGGAACGATGTGAGAAAATGGGTCATTGACCATAACTCTGGTGTTTTTTAGGACAATTAAATCATTCTTGAGAAATACATTTTTCATAGACATTAAAGCCGTTTTAGAAAATTAAAAACCAAAAATTGGATCATCATATCCTATAGCTGTCATACCAACGATCGAACAATTTTAAGGCTTCGGGCACCGAAGCTAGCCTTCCTTTCTTGTTAGTTTTTAAAGTGTAATCGGATAGTTATCTAAATCAAATAATAAACCACTGTAATGCTTACATTAAAGCTTTAGCTTAAAACTGTCCTACTGAAATCAAAGCTTCGGTGCCCAAAGCTTAAAATACCCTTACCTTCAGGATATGTTAAAATAGTCATTAAATAGAGTTTCTCAAAAAATAAATAAAATATTAGGAATTTTGGCACTTTTTCCCAATCGTTCCTATGGCAGCTATATTATGTAGTGTTCCGATTCCGGTCGTTCCGACTTATATACTAACTGCAACAGATTAAAGGGTTGGTTCAAAGTTTTAGCTCGATAGCTTTAAAACTGAGGGACTAGTTTACATAGCAACCGACAGACGGACATGGCTAGATCGACTCGGCTGGTGATGGTGATCAAGAATATATATACTTTATAAGGTCGGAGACGTCTCCTTCACTGCGTTACAAACTTCTGGTTAAAATTATAGTACCCTCTGCAAGGGTATAATGACAACTTACAAAGTACCTTTTATACAAAGTGAAAGAAATGAATAAAAAACAAGAAAGGAAGGCTAGCTTCGGTACCCCAAGCTTAGAATACCCTTGCAGACCAGTTGCCTTTAAACTGTGCGATCGATTGTATGGCAGCTATAGGATATAGTAATCCGATCTTTGGGTTTTAAATTTCTAAAAAGGCTTTAATGTCTATGAAATGGGTCATTGAGCATAACTCTGGTGTTTTTCAAGACAATTAATTCATTCTTGAGAAAAACAGTTTTTATAGACATTAAAGTCTTTTTAGAAATTTAAAAACCCAAAAATCGGATAACTATATCCTATATCCTATATCCTATGCTATACAAACGATTGAACGGGTTGAAAGCAACTAGCCTGCAAGGGTATTCTAAGCTTCGGGTACCGAAGCTAGCCTTCCTTTCTTGTTTTTTTTTTAGAAATTGCCTCAATTTTTTTCAAAATTTAATCACTTAAGGACTCTTACGTGTACCGTCAAATTCGCTTATAAATATTACCAATTAAAGGAAGGTCAAGTTAGCAACAACAACAGTCTGTTTTCCAGTTCAATAATAAAAGCACATATCGACATACAGTCGCCGACACTAATAAATGGAAATAGTACCAATGACTCCACACCCTGGACATCTGACATTTGCATTTGACTCTCGATTTCCTCCTCTCCCCCCTCAAATCTCTAGCAATTGAAAGCAATTCATGCTAATTATAAATTTTATTACATTACTTGCAGTCCATAAACTCGCCAGATCCCATATCGTACGTGGCCAAGGCCAGAGTGACGCGGCCCACGCCACCGCCTCCGTCAAAGAACCCAATGCAGTTTGTTCAGATAAAGCCCTGCAATCTCTACCAGACCGCTCAGCAGCAGCTAAAGAAGGCAGAGGAGGTCAAGAAGCTGAAGGAGGTAAAGAAGGAGGAACCTGAGGAGTGGCAGAACGTAAGTCCATATAATATATCGGATCGATCCGAGAAAAAATCGCGCGAGTACACAATCGCTGACAAAGTGGTGACAAATGGTTGGATTTCATTTCATGCCTACCCTTGCATCGGGTTGTATAATTTATAATAGGTCGCTATTGTTCCAAATAAATGTTTAACCAGAAATTCTTTCTAAGCGGTTTTTTAGGTCAAATAACATAAGATATAATGATAAAAAATGATATTAGCAAAATCCAACTATAGAAGCAATTTAAAAGTATGTATAAACAGTCTTAAGCAATCTATGTTTATCTGACCATAATCTGAGTTTTGATCTTAACCTCATACGAGTATGTTGTATTTTCAAATTAATCTTAATATATGTATATTAGAAAAGTGTACCCTTTTGGGTTAAAAATTGGTCTTCAAAGAGTATTGCAATCTTCGGTCGACGAAAGTTCTCGCTTTCGGTTTTATTTTCGCTGATAAACTAAAGTGAAACTACTTGGGCATGGCACATGGCTCGTTATGGCCGCTTCAGTTTTCAATGCACGTCGTCCGTTTGCAGACAAAAAGTTATTGCATTGCATAATCACAACTATTACATTTTGTTGCTAGTTTTGCTTTGCTTCTATTTGTGTATTTGTATACCCTTGCAGTCGGTACTATAATTTTGACCAGAAGTTTGTAACGCTCTGAATAATTCAATCCCTAGACAGCATTTTTTTTTTTATATTTGAACCTAACCTGAAAGTAAATCGAACCACTATATCCAAAAGGAATATCCTTAGGAACGATGTGAGAAAATGGGTCATTGAGCATAACTTTTGTGTTTTTGAAGACAATTAATTCATTCTTTGAAAATATAGTTTTTCTAGACATTTAGCCCGTTTTATAAAGAACGAAAAATTGGGAAACTATATTCTATAGCTGCTATACAAACGATCGAACAGTTTAAAGGCAACTGGTCTGCAAGGGTATTCCAAGCATCGGGCCCCAAAGCTAGCCTTCCTTTCTTGTTTAAATGCAAATTTTCTGCCGCCATAACCCCGGCGAAATAATGCCTTTGACGTGACTGTACACACCTAATTAGCTAATCAGTTGCTTTGGTTGACCACCTGAACATTATGTTTATTTATTGCTAGTGAAATTGTATAGGATCCCAGACAACAACGAAAAAAATTTCGAATCAAAAGTCTTTAGAACGGGAGGCTTTGATGGGAAAGGAAGTCCAAATGCTTTTTTAACGGTCTTCAAATGTGAATGGCTTTCTTTTTGTATTCGACTTCTAATGCAAAATTATTTTATCAGCGTTCGAAACTGAATTTGCATTTAGTGTTAATCGAAATCAACCGGAAGCATTAATCACTTTTAGGGAAACGAGAAAACAAAGGATTTATTGCTGTGATTAGTAGTATCATTTGTTACTCATTATCTTTGAGAACGAAATATTTACCAGATAACGTGATAGGTATGCTCGAATAATCTGGACACTCGCGCATTTGGCCGATTCATAAAAAGTTTAAGTGTAAAACTAGATGTGCATATACAAACACACATAATTATGTACATACAAATGTATCTCAGAAAGTTGTCATAAAAATGGGCGAAGTTCACGCGTTTCGGAAGCATTTTACTTTTGTCACGTAGTTCCGTAGCGGAATTAATTTTTTTTAATTGCCATCAAAAGAAAATCTTTCACTTCCACAATGCGAATAATAATATGACAATTTACACTTACACATCTGTCCATGTCTTATTTTCTATATTAACTTTCGCCACCTTTTCTGCTCCAAAACAAATCGCGACCAACAATTCGAACCGATGACAAACAACAAATAATAAATACGAAATGATAAACGACTATCACAAAAAACAGAACCTAGACAATTGGAAATCGTCAAGGCGAAAACGTGTCGAACACATCATCGATCGTGTGGTGGAAACGAAGAAACTCGAGCTGGAGGAGCATGATCGCATGCGACGAAAATCGAAAACATTCACCGAAATGATGGAGGAGAGGCAAGTACAAATTCAAGTGTATATCCAGAGCCCCAAGTGCTAGTAAATAATCTCCCAATTAATTGGTTATCTAACAATTAACAAAAAATTAATTATTTTGTGCAATCTGAATGTTATTTAAGTGAGATTTTTAATTTGGTTTTTTACCCAAAGGGTATATTAAGATTGTGCAAATGAATTTTTTGATCAGCATGACGAGCTGAGTCGATATAGCCATGTCCGTCCGTCCGTTCGGATAAACACACGGATCTCAGCAACTGTAAGAGCTAGAGGAACCGTATTACCAGTGTAGTTTCTCCTAATACTGACGCAATTAAAGTTTATTTTTTTTTAGTCGGTGCCACGAACACCGCCCCGCAATTGGTATTTTAATTTTTGCAATGCCCTGCACTGCACCATTTTCAAACTAAAATTTTGGAAAAAATACACATGCAATTGGAGCATATATTTCTACCGATCCTGATTGATTCATCAAGATTGGTTAATTAGAAAGCGCACAATAAGTACCCAATTTTACAGGCGCTAAACGCAAGTAATCTGTTTTTTTGCTCAAACAAACGGTAAATCGCTTGCGTTCGGTGGTTGATTTTTCTCGGAAGTGCCGCTGCAGCTGCCACTACCTTCATACACATACATATGTATGAATGTGTGCCTTCAATATATTTATTCTGTATGAGCTGCTGATTTCAAGCTAGTCTTGTACTTTTACACACGGTAGTGGACAATAATTTCTACCGCTCTTAAGTTTGATTAAATAAGAAGCGCAATAGTATAACATACTAGTATTCAGCGATACCAGCAGAACTCTTATTGCTTATTTTAAAACATATAAAAAACCCATGAATATCCTTGTAGGGCTGAAAGGGGAGGATCTCGAGGTCGGGCCAAGCTGGCCTCCCTGGCAGTCTACAAAGAGGATGAGGTGAACGATCTAACCGATCTGGGCATCGGGACCAGCAGCGCAAGTGGCAAGAGCAGTATGTCCGAGGATTACGAGAATAACAGCGTTATGGTGAGTACGGCGCGAAAACTGAAATTAAATCTAACACAATCACAATTTGTGGTCCGAGTCCGTTTTTTATTCTTTTCAGTCTTGGCAATTATGTTATTTCTTGTGGTTTTTTAGTTGCCATCATTATGTGTCATTAATGGTATGTGCTTGTGACGGCGTTTATAAACAATTACAACAAATTAGCAATTAATTTAAATTTATAAAGATTTTGCCGCTAAAGCTTTCAATTGTCCAATAGAGTCGGCTTAGAAAGTGTTGTCAGCAAAGCAATGCTTAAACGACGCGGGCTATTAACACAAATTTTATATTAATCGAAGTCGAGCACTGTCAACGGAATCATAATCGTACGCAAACAATGAATTATTGGACAACACAAACTCGGATTCTCATTGAATTTAAAGTTGAAATCGAGCGCGAGATTCAACAGCGCATTGAGCAATTAGACTTGATTGTCGCCATGTAATAAATATGGAGTGGGAAAAAGGGGAAAATTTATGTTAGTTCTTAATATCATTAATAGGTTAACTCCGCAGAAAAATTCTTAAAAAAACAAAGTTTTTAAAAACTTGATTACAGTTCTAGAGGAAAGTTTGTGATATGAAAAACCGATCCAAATTAAAGATAATTTTCAGCGGTCACGTATATTGAATGAGAAAGAGGCAACATAAGAGGTGGAAAATAATAGTTGGTATAAGTTTGTAAAATATATTTAAGAATGACACAATAAAAAATTATTTGTATAAGTTGCTTTTCTATTTTAAGAGCTATCAAACTGGCGGGTGTAAACACTTAATAAGTTTTCGTTCATCGTGTCCCAAAAAAACTGATTTTAAATCTTTCCTCCACTGACCAAACTACTCACCCATTAATTTGTAATTTAATTCCATGTTTCTTCCATCCACAGAGCGACAATGCCGACGAAATGGAGAAAGCTGTTAGCGGAGCTGGCTGTGGAGGTGCGGGAGGTACCTCCAGACATGTCGACGAGCAGCAGAATCACATCAACCGCAACGAAAGCAATGCCAACCACGGCAACGGGTTGGACATTGACCAGGCGAGCACATCCAAAACGGCCGGAAGGGAGTACATATCCTCTCCGGGATACGACACCTCTTCGAGCACTGCACCTGCCAGTTCGCCAGATCCATGCGAGTACACTTACGAGGGTGCGATCCAAGACTACAAGCAACGTGTGCAGCGTGCAAGTAGCAATATTAATGGAAATACCAACGGCAAGACTAATGAAGAACAAATTGCCTATCCGACTCGACGCGGATCAAAGATCGAGGATCGGCTGAGCGGCTTTGAGGTAACCTCACCCAGCGACACGCAGGAGGGCGTGGAGAAGCAGAAGGTGGACGTACCCAAGGTAGATTTCTCCAAGCGCAAAGAGATATTTGAGCAGGCCACCGATCCCAAGGCAGTGCTTCGCGATTGCCTCAGCAACGGCAATGGAACATACGGAGCAGCCGCCTCCAAGCCGGAGGTAAAGCGTCTCTCCGGAGACATCTCCAGCATACAGGATCGAATGCACAGCCTGGAGCAGCATCGATACGCCTTCAATACCAGCAAGAGCGTGGATATGCCGGTGCCGCCACTTAAGAAGCGGCTTAACAGTCTACAGCAGTCCGTTACCAAAGAGGAACACAAGAAGCCAATGGTGGCCCTCATTGATGCCCGCCAGCTGGAGATAATGCGAGGTGAGGAGGAGCGCATGCGACAGCAGCAAAAGGAGCAGCAACAGCTAAAGAATCTGCTACCCAAGGCAACTGTGGGCGCACCGCCAGTTCTGTTTGTGGAGGAGCCACCAGTGCTGGCCACCAACGACGACAGCGGCATCCAGGAGGACGACAACGAGGAGCTGCAGCATCAGCAGCAGCAGCTTAATGCAGCTATAGCCGCTTTGGCCCTAGAGGAACGCCAATTGGAGGAGGCAGCCAATGCGGTGAACCAGATCGAAGCAGAGTTCGACGAGCTGACCGATCTGAATCCCTCGCCTCTACCTCCACCGTCACCAGCCCATCGGTCGGTAGAAGCAGCAGTGGTTGCAGCTCCTGCAGCCGCTCCGGCTTTAATTCAAGCGGCCAATCAGGCGGCGGCTCCTCCATTTCGGGACATGGAATTTAGTGTAAGTTCTACTAACAATTTTATCGAATCCGCTAAGATTAGTCCTTGTGATGTTGATGTAGTAGCTGCTTCAGCGGTGTCGGTGTCCAAATCTGGCCCCACTTCCACACCCAATCCCAACTCCCATACCTATCCGATTTCAAATTCTCCCATCACAAATTGTAACTTGCGTAGAAAGCCCTCAAATGAAATGGTCCATCATCGCAACTTGCTTAAAATATTTAAGGAAACCTTTCAAAACGACGACGATTTAAAAGAGGTGGGCGAACCCGTGGTCTCACCCGGTCAGTTCACCCAGATCTTTGACTTTACCAAACAGTCCACCATCACTTCTCCGGTGCCTGTGGCGCCTTCGAGTCCAGTTCCCACTCAAATACCACGACCTCTTGGCAAGCCGCCCATGTCGCCTAAGGCAATAAGAATGACAACGAGCCCCAAGGCTCAGGTTTATTCTTTAAATTCCCAATCAAGTGCGGTCTTCGCTCCTCAGCAGTTTAGCATTAACGGACGCGTAGAGATTTTCAATTCAAGTCAACTGGATAAGCCGCCAACGCCACCGCCACCACCCAAGAAATCGGTGAAGATTGAGCCACCAGCTAATGGTAAAGTAGCTCCTCCACTTTACACCGAGGTGGTAATGTGTGCTCCACCCATGACTATTGTCAACCCGGAGGAGTTGCCAAAAACCAATACTGTGAAGGTCCTTTCTAACTGTTTCAGCCAGGGCGATGCAGTGGTGGCCGCTCCGATTGCCTCGTCCAGCATGTCACCTAGAGCCTTGCCTAGAAGTCGAATTCCCCAGATCACTCCACCAGCTTCTCCGAAGCCGATGAAGAGAAACCACATTGCGCTGCCCTCGCTGGATGTGGTGGATCGCAGTTCCGAAGACTATGCCCCAGTGATAGGTCAGACCACGGCCATTGTACACTCTCCACCACCACAACCAGCTAGAAAGCCGATAAATCTTTTGGCATCCAATAACGTACTTAACCTGCACACATCCGCGCCTTGTGAGCTGGCACCACTGAAAGCCTGCGTCCCGAATGATTCCAGCCTGTTCAAGCTAGCTTCATCACGGTCCACGTCACCGTCGGTAGAGGTAGCTCTGTGTCAGCAATTCCTAGAGCGAGAAGCTCCGAGAAATCTCGAAATGGGCGTTGAAGATCGTCAGAGATTGGAGAAGATGGCAGTGAAGGAGGTACTCTGTGATAGGATCGATGTGAGCAAGTCACCTCTACCGAGCACTGGTTTCCAGAGTGTGAGTGAGGATCTGGTAAAGAAGTGTGATGGGAAGATGAAATGCCACGTAGCGGAAGAACAGCAGGAGCGGAATGAGACTCCCAGCCAGGAGGATATTGCATTGTGTGCGGGTTTGCTTGACTGCTTGGCTCCAGCTCAGGAGCCCATCTGCGAAAGCATCAATGTGAAGAAATTGCCAGTGCCGGCCACGGGTTTCCAGGACGTCTGCGAGGCAGACGTAAAACGTTGCGATGTCGGGAGCAGAAGCTCTGTGATCACCACCAGGCCAAGTTCGCCTATTGGCAGTGTCAGAGCAGATCACTCAAAAGCCCTGACGGAGACTTGCGAGCAGATAATAGCGGAGGAGCGCCTGGCCAGCAGTCAAATGATGAAGACTTTGCTGTCGGATACGGCTTCCACTTCTCAGATGGCTCGAAGATCCAAAATACCCAAGCCCTGCTGCATTTCATCTTCTGCAACGGATTCAATAAGCCGAGTTAGCTATGTTCCAACTGCTTCTGCAACTTTAACGCCAACTTCATCGGAAAATGAAGAGAAACCGCTAATAGCTCGCACCCACCTGGTGGAAACGGAGATTAAGGTCAAGGAGATCTCACAATCTTGCTCTTCAAAACCTCAGGGGATGAATGCTGAAACCGCTGTTTCACTTGTGAAAGAGAAGAGGACGAAAAATATATTTGATTTTCTGCGTCGAAATTTTGGGAACCACGAAGAACCTCATCCCAGTCCCACACTGAACGAAACGCTTGAGAAGAAGGTTGTGCTCACCAGCACCCGAAGCGGAGTGGATGTAGTCAATGCAGATGAGTTTGTGAAGGTGGATAACTCGAAGTTCTATGTGGTCAAGGAGCAGGAGAATGAGGTGGCACCACCACCACTGCCCAAAACCCCGGCGCCGGTTAATATTGAGATACGGAAAACCATCACCACGGATGAGATTCTTGAGGAGAATACAACTGAGCAGGCGCTCACTCAGGAGATTAGCGATTTGCTTGACGTTGAAATCATGAAACTAGAGGCAGCAGGAGTCCCCACATTAAAGAAATAAGGTCGGGGAAGAATTTCCCTTAGGATCTGTAAGATCGGAGTTATATTTGATCTTTCCGCCTTTTCGAATGCTTTTAAATGCTCTCGAATGAAACGAATACCCATGACTAAGGGCCTCTCTGATAAAATATATCCAAATGATACATTTGGAAAATATGAAAAAAAATAAGCGGAACATGAACATTTTATAATGAAAATCAATGAATGAAAATATTATTCGAATTTATGTTTATCCAAATTATTTATTTCTCGCTGGTTTCTGTTTTTCCCTATCGGCCTAATATTCGATTTATGGATTTTATTTTGTACCTTATGTTTTGGGCTGAAGCTACGTAAGCAACAGTTTTTTTTATCTAAATGTATCTACATATACTAAACCCAATTTTTATGTATAAAAACGAAATTTAGTTTTATGTAAGAAAATGTCAAACATATGTTTTATGGTTATATATTTTAAACACAAACAAAAAAATGTATCGGAAACTTTAATCGGATGTATTAAAAACCTCAAAAGCATACCAAATAATTTAAAAGAGGAACAAATATTATAAACATAAATGGGATATAACTGTTGTGCTATTTTATGAATAAATCTAAACGAAAATGAAAATCAGAAAGTTCGTTTTAAAGAAATATTTTAGAAATTACTTTTCTACTTGCCGCTGTATTTTTACGCTTACCTGTGGAAATTTTAACTGAAAAGCAACTAAAATATAGATGCCGCTAGTGAATAAACTGCTTCAACTGCTTGCACTAGCCGTGTAAAATAATGAAAAAATAAGGGGAACACAATTCTACACGTGTTGATTTCCCCTCATACAACAATTTTGTCTATATCCGTATCGGTTTATTGTAGAATTGTAGGAAGAATATATATAAATTTAAAGTAAGATTTACATAAAAAAAATATAACCTTGAAATGGATTACCTGAACCGAATCTGGAAATGGATGCCGCAGAATATTCCCATCTTCAAATCCCTGGTTACCCCATGGAAACCCCTTCACATTGCCAGAGGCTAAGGCTACAAATATAAATAATATAATTAAGACTTCATATATACATATATGCTTTTTGATTAATACACTTTTATAACTCTGCATATTTCTCTTACATGCCTTGCGCTCGATTGTTGGCTATATTATGTAAAATATTTTGTATCAATTAATCCAGTTAAATAGTTTACATGCTTACTGCCAGCAAAAGTTGTTGCAAGTATATAATTTCCGAGGTAAGCGGTTCTCTCCAAATCTCATAAAATTGTTTTGTTCCCTTTTTTGTTCCTGTTATGTCCAATAATGTTTGTTCGTTTGCTTGTTTGTTCGCTTGATTTACCTATACTCTTTGTGTTTACGTTCTTAGTTCCATTGCATGTTGCGTTCACTTTTCTCCCTAATCAGCACCTATTTAAAATTCCAAAAGTCACCCACTTGCCTAGTGGGGTTTCAGTTCAGCCAGAGGTGCCCACTTTGGTGGTTGTCAGAGCACATGTCCAACCCCCAGCTCCATCGACAACTATAGACTCATACTGCATACCTCTGCAATTTTGCCGCCCCATATATTCCCTTAGTTTTCTTTATCTAAACGAATCGCCCGATCGATTCGTCGCTGTAGCGCCAACGTTTAGTTGTATCTAAGCCCTCGAGGGTTTTAGTTCTGTCGGAAATATATATATCCTTGTACGTCTGCCACGGACTATCTTTATTACTCCAAATAATAATAATAATAGAATCGTGCAAATGATTCGCGTTAGGGAATGTACGATCAGTTCCCACCAATACCTAGAGTAAACAGTTTAGATAAAACGCAAATTGATTGCAACACCCCAGTTCTATCTAAAGAGTTTTTCGATCGTAAAGTAGTGGTAAGTGAAGAGTTCCGTGCCCTAATCGCAAATTTGCTCAAGTCCCTTTGGAACACTATAAACATTAATGGAAAACTCGACGGATCTTCAATATATTTGAATTATTGTTACTAATCATTATTGTTATTGAGGATCACTAAAAAATATATGTGTCATAGACAAAGTATTAAAACAAGTTTGTAACAGATATCTTAGACATAGGATGAGAGTTTAAAATTAACAAATAAATAAGTATTCGAAAGAATATGCATTAGTAATGGATTTCTTAGGAAGCGTCAAAATTGTGACTTTAACTTAGCTGGTTTTGTATTTAACATATTTTTAGTTTATAATGTTAAATCAAAGGAAATAGTTACATTCTTGTACATGATATTTTCTTGAAAAATAACTTAGCTAGGGAGCTATCCGGCCCTATCTGACTATTTAAACGTATTCGACTATTCCCACCCCAATGCTTCAGATTGTCCCAATTGTTTTCTACCCTTCCGCCTGTCTTACATTAAGTACAAACTTTTAATAATTGTTTTGTAAAATTCTCAGTTATCCGAAAAAAAAGATTGTTCCAATTGAAAATGCGGATATACTGGCTCTTATTTTTTTCCGTAACCCTTTTAAAAATTCTTGTTTAGTTGATTTGCATTATTTAATTTAATTTGATGTGGTAGCTAGCCAAAAAGTAAACTAAGTAAAAAATCACGCAATACATGCGCATTCTTTTCTTTTTCTCTTTCTCACTCTTTGTTATGTACGCTTTTGATGCTTTCTCGCTCGCTCGTCACGCTACGCCACACCTACCTCATCCACCCGCCCCCACAGATCAACGAAGCTCTTGAATTGGCGCTTGAAGCAATCGATCGCGAGGCGACCACTAAGCCAATGGAGAAAGCACAACAACCACAACAACAGGAGAAGGAAGAGCAGGAGGAGCAACTAGTGGAAATGGCGGGTCAGCCAAGTATGGAAGAGAAGGAGCAAGTTCAAGAAATCACATCCATTAATGATAAGGCGACACACACTGAGGGTGGGGGGGAAATGCCAAATAAAACCGACGAGCAAAAGCGTCAAGAGGAGGAGCAGCAACAACAGCAGCAGGGGGATCCCTGCGAACGAGAGCCCATCTATGAGAATGTCAGCTCGACCATATCTATCTACGATGTAGATAAAGAACAGATAGCAACGATGATGATGACTACCACACATACCCAAGTGACGCGGAGGAGTCATGGGAGAAGCATTCCAAATACGCAAAACACCAATAACGAGAATAATCAAAACCCTAATAAAGCCAACAACAACAAAAGCAACACTAAGATCAACAACAACCGCAATCAGAACGAGAGCACCACGGCAGCAACAACGTCCTTATTAATAGCATCTACCGCTCCATCAACTACTTTTGGGGATGTCGAACCCTACTACCAAGTTCCCAAGACCACGGAGCCTTACTACGACGCCCCGAAACACCTTCGGCCTGTTCCCGTATACGAGAACATCGAAATTTTCTGTACGGGCCTAGACATCAGTCAAGGATTATTGATGGCACCACCTGGTCTAATGGAGCCGCCCAAGGAAAAGCCACCACCGCCACCCACCGAAAGTCCTCCTCCAGTTCCGGGTCTCGAGAGCCCTGACAATGAGCTGGACGGTTTGGGTAGCAGCCTGGACCACAACACAGATACATGGTCATCGGACAATACCTACGAAACAATCTCAAATAGCACTCGCCGACAGATGCAGGCTCAATTGGAGCCCGCCCAACAATCGCCACCAATCAAGAGGATGAACTCCACGAAGCGCATCAAGAAAGAGCTACGCAACAAGCGCTCCAGCTTCCTGGGCATCGAAAACGATGGCGATCTTGACGACATGGAGAGCTATCTGGAGCTAACGGTGGTCCCGCCGCCTGATATGGTTAAGCTCCTGCAGGAGGAGCGGCGTCTGGAGAAACAACTCTACATCAAGGCAGGACTCTGCGACAGTTCCGACACAGGTGAGCCTATGCGATGATGCGTTGGATGGGTTATATCTTATAAGAAAATCGATATGGCAAGGTAATAGGGTATGAAATCGAAAGACAAACACTTTAAACAAATCACAAATGGGAAAGGGTGTGAGGGGACTGGCAACTGGCGATTGGGCTAGAGGTTGGCCCCCATCTGCCTTGCGAGGTTAAGTATAAATAATCCGTTTAGTGTGCGTGGCCTATGGTGCTGTCAGACCTGCGTCGATGGGGATTCTTTCCGATAATGGTTAAACCATTAGAGATGCTACTAATAAAGGTATTCGCACCAGATATTATTGAAATTTGTTTGTTATTTGATTGTTTGCTATGTCAGGGCCATGCAAATTGATTGAAATAAAACTGAAAACAAGAAAGGAAGGCTAGCTTCGGTACCCGAAGCTTAGAATACCCTTGCAGACCAGTTGCCTTTACGATCGTACGATCGTTTGTATAGCAGCTATAGAATATAGTTTCACGATTTTTTGTTCTTTATTTTATAAAACGGGCTAAATGTCTAGAAAAACTATATTTTCCAAGAATGAATTAAATATCTTCAAAAACGCCATCGTTCCAATGGCAGGTATTGGATATAGTAATCCGATTTTAGGTTTTTAATTTTCTAAAACGGCTTTAATGTCTATGAAAACTGTATTTCTTAGGAATGAAAAAGACCAGAGTTATGCTCAAAGACCCATTTTCTCCAATCGTTCCTATGGAAGCTGTAGGATATAGTGGTCCGATTTTGATGAAACTTTCACGATAGGTTAAAAAAGTCAGCCCTTGCAGATCAATGCAGCTGTCTGCAGTTTTAAAGCTATCAGGCTAAAACTTTGCACCAATCGGAATTATTACATAGCTGCCATAGGATCGAGTGGGGAAAAAAGGTTGCAAATTCGATTTAAAAACTATGTTTTTTTCCTGAAAGTCTTATCAATATCTGACCACTATATCATATAGCTGTCTTAGGAGCGGTGGGAGAAAATGGGTCATTGATCATAACTCTGGTGTTTGTCAATATAAATAATTCAATATTGTACAATATACTTTTCATAGACAATAAAGCCAATTTAGGAAATCAAAATCCAAAAATACAATCTATCGAACGGTTTGAAAGCAACGGGTCTGCAAGGGTATTCTACGCTTCGGACCCCGAAGCTAGCCTACCTTTCTTGTTTAGTTTTCAAAATCGGCCTTAATCGTTATGAAAACTGTATTTTCCAAGAATGAAATAATTATCTTTAAAAACAACTACGTTATGTTCAATTCACTATTTTTTACCACCGTTACTATGGGATTTTTGGATTTTAAAGGAATCAAGTATAATATTTAAATATAACCAAGTTATGTTTTTTTTTTTCAAATTTTTATTTTGGAAGCTATGTATGTGATGCTGTGTTCCCATTCCAGCCGTTCTGACTTATGTACAACCTCGAACAGAAAGAAGGGACAGTGCAAAGCTAGACCAGTTTGCATAGAAACAGATATACGGACATGGCTAAATTTTTTTGGCTGTTGAGGCTGATAAATAATATATTTTGTGCAATATATACAAATAACATAATTTTAGTATTTAAATTATATATGCTTTATCATCTTTTATCTACCTTCTCCCAGGTGAAAGCCGGGACTCTGGTGTTTCGGAGAACCACTCACGTCAGAGCAGCGAACACTACGCCAATTCTTCCGAGGATAACGACACACTTTCGGACTCCACGCCCCCACCTTTGCCTCCGCCGCCGGCGGCATCTCAGTTGAGCGAGGTGATCTATCAAAACGAAAGCCTGCTGGCGGCCCAGACGCCTTTGCTGCAGACGGTGAAGGGCAACTCTGCCGAATCCTGGACGGAATCGGCGACTGCGGCAGCGGCTGCCACGCAATCGCTTAGCGAAGCCACAGCCACTGCCAACGCGAAGATGCATTCTATTGAGGAAAAGATTCGTGAGCAGGGCGAGGTCTTGCGCGTGGAGCGTGAGTTGCTGCACTTTTCGGTAAGAACACTTATAGGATAGATCAAATCACTACTCTCATTATTCAATAATTGTGTAATTGTTTGAACACTAAACTATATTTTTAGTAGCTCCTAATTCCTAAATCTCTGGAAGTCGTCAGCTTTAGGGACAATATATGACTGATTCGCAAATGCTTAAGCATTTTTTAAACCATTTTCTAACAGCGGTTTCAGTAGGAATTTCCTTTTTGTATGCAATAAATATCTTGACCCAATTTAAAGCCCATCCATTAGAGGACAAATAAGCTTCTGTAGGTTAAGGCTTCCAAGAAGGACTGTGAACTATGCCAAAAATTGCACAAAAAAAACCTTGAATAAAATCCAAGACTTATGACGAAATCATCCAACAGCAGGAGGAACTAAAACGACAGCGCGAGAATCTGCTACTTCGCGAGAATCTGGCGCGGAGAGAGCTGCAGCACGGGGCCAAGATGCTAATGTCCAATAACCGCCGGTCGCTTCAGGATTTGCATAATGGCTTGGGCAACGGGATGCTGAGTGCATTTCAATCCCCACCGCACCATCAGCAGTCCATGCATCCGCCACACTCCCAACAAATATACGCCAATGTGCCACAGCAGCAACAACAGGCGGCTTTGTACGCTTATCATCAGATGGACACGGATTACCGCAAGTCCATGTCGGACCTTAACGAGTTCTCCAACCGTCTAATGCTGCCGCCAACACCTCCGACGAAGCCACTTCGCGCGATGCACCTGTCCGCCAATGATCACAGCCTGGAACCGGACTACGCGGTGAGCTCAAGGCAACGCCAACCGGCGGCTTCTTACGGAGGCTCCCTGGTGAAGATCGCCGGAGCACCGATTGTGTCGAGGATGTCAAGCCAGTTATATCCCTTGCAAGCACAAGCTGCGGCCGCTTATCATCATCAGTCGGCCCAGAACCTAAGCAATATGTCGCGAAACACTCTGCTCGCCTTAAGTGCCACTCCTAAGCCCAAATACACCGACGGCTGGGTGCAGGTACAGCAGCGAAAGAGCTACGACAGCAATCTGGCTAACGAGCCGGCCTGGCTTTCCGCGCACCAACAGAAGCGCAAGTCCATGCCCGACTACGGCGGATCCACCTACAACAACAACCACTGGCTGCTGCAGGAGGCCGAGCAGAGGCGCATCGAGCAGCTCAACCGTCGATCGATTCCTACCGATCGGTCGAGTCGGAAGCCTTTGCCCGATTCCATTATCCAGACGCTGACCGAAAGGGTCCAGAGCAAGGGCATCGGCGAACGCAAGCGGTGAGTTATAAGAATTGCCTAGGTTGATGTAAGAGATTAAGTGTGGTTTTAAGAAGATGATGCACAAGCATAAATACATTTGAAGTAATTTTATTTGTAATTCTCAATTTTTTTGCAAACAGTTTTGATGGCAACGGAAACTACACCAATGCCTACCAGCAACCTCACCAGCAGATGAAGTCGATCAACAGCAGCACCAATAACAATGGAAGCAGCAGCCAGGAGAAAGTGCTTAGCGTCAGTGGCAAAAAAAAATGTTCGCATTGCGGCGACGAACTAGGTAAACTTTGCTACTACGTTGGTTGTGAGTGTTGTGGTTCTTCTAACTAATCTACCCTTAACTTTTCATTCACTGTTGGTTCCACTTTTAGGCTTGTGCCTCACCAAGCAACACAAGAATCAACCACTTTCTCATTTACTAGCCCCACGAGTCCAATTTAGTGACATCGATCACTATGTTTGTCCTCTTGTACATTTAAAATGTCTTATGCCTCTCTTGCTTATTTTTTGCTTATACATGTCTGAGCCAGATCTGGGCTGCACCCACGACAACTGTCGTCAAGTGCACAAAGCGCTTAAATATATTGTTTGGGTGTGATTTACCTAACAAAATTTTAAAAATTACAAAATATATTTATAACTAACAAAGACTTGATTAACATAAATAAAAACTACTACAACAAATGAGTGAAAATTCAGGTACCTACCGATTTGTAATTTGAATACCCTTGCAGAGGGTATTATAATTTTGACCAGAAGTTTGCAACGCAGTGAAGGAGGCAGTTCCGACGCAATAAGGTATATGTATTCTTGATCCACTATCACGGGCCGAGTCGATCTATCCATGTCCGTCTGTCTGTCTGTTTCTGCGCAAACTAGTCTCTCGGTTTTAGAGCTATCGGGTTAAAACTTTTTAGCCACTCTTCTATCTGTTGCAGGTAGTATATAAGTCGGAACGACCGAAATCGGAATACAGCATCACATAGCTGCTATAAAAACGATTGAAAAAAGGTCGTAAAATCGCCGTTTTTAAAGATAATTGATTGAAATAATTTTTGTATAACCTAGTTAACTTATCTTGAAAGTCTTATCAAAATCGGTTTAAAGGCAACTGGTCTGCAAGGGTATTCTAAGCTTCGGACCCCGAATCTAGCCTTTCTTTCTTGTTAGCAATTAAATCATTAAAGCTGATATTTCCATGCTTACCGAAAATCAATTTTTGTGTTCGTAATTTTCTAAATCAGATTTAATGTCTAAAAAAAGTATATCTTCCAATAATGAATGTATCGTTTTAAAAACACCAAAGTTATTATAATACCCTTTAAATATAGATAAATGTATAAATTGCTTTTATGTGTGTGTACATACTTAACTCGGCTCCAATGATATTGTTTTTAGACCCTGTACCCAAAGGGTAAAGGGTATATTAAGTTTGTGCAAATGTATGTAACAGGCAGAAGCGTGACATACTCCACAAAGTATATATATTCTTGATCAGCATGACGATCTGAGTCGATATAGCCATGTCGGTCTGTCCGTCTGGATGAACGACGGATTTCAGCAACTGTAAGAGCTAGAAGAACCATATTACCAGTGCAGATTCTTCTAATACTGACGCAGCTGAAGTTTATTTTTGTTTGTCGGTGCAACGCCCACCGCAATTGGAGCAGGGATTTCTACCGATCCTGAAAATGTCATCAAGATTGGTTATTTAGAAAGCGCACAATAAATACGCAAAGTTTACAGACGCTAACAACAAGCAATCGGTAATTTTTTTTTTTTTTTTTTTGTTTAAATTATTTAATTTTAAAGTTTAAATTATTTTGCTTATAACCAAATTGGTACAGGGTCTTTACCAGTCGGGAATCTCGACTGTAACGTTCTTACTTGTTTTTTTTTTTAATTATGCGTATTAACGAAACAAATGTCTTTTAATTACATTATATTGCATTACTTATGGTGCATCTTGATTTTAAACAGGTCGCGGAGCAGCCATGATTATTGAGTCGCTGTTGCTGTTCTACCACATCAATTGCTTCAAGTGCTGCGTTTGCCATGTCCAGCTGGGCGATGGCCTTAACGGAACGGATGTACGAGTGCGCAACCACAAGCTGCATTGCCAGAACTGTTACTCCAGCGACGACGGAATCAAGTTCAGCTGCGTTTAATTACCACGTCTGTTTTGCCAAAGGGTGGGACGAAGATGCAGACAAATCGGACACGGAACTGTTGTTCTTATTATTGTTGCTATTGCATCATAGATTGTTGTTGTTGTACTAGTAATACTAAATACTGACTACTGACGTAGTAATTCGTATGTTTACATATGCATATACATTATACATATTCATGTTGAGAACAAAGTCAAAGCAAAACGTTTCAGATTAGTGTTAATCGCTTCTATATAAGTACGAACATTTTTGAATAACTTTGCATTGCTTTTTGACTAAGATTTTAAAGTTTTAATACGATATTCTAAATGTTATATACAAATACATATACAAATATGTTTGAAAAGCCAAGCTCTCTTAAGTTTAACGCCAAGTCAAAGTCAAATTTCAAAATGCTTACAAGTTAAATGTCAAGTATTGAATATGATAAAAAATAAAAAAGCAAAAAAAAGATCTTTGAACGTTGTTAAAATGTTAAAAATGTATATTAACTACACAT
>JAJJHY010001781.1:143069-190573 GCA_021224005.1 Drosophila setifemur
TATATTGAACTTCCGAACAATAACGAACTAGTTTATTTTCAAACCTGAGCAGTCGGGGGCTTCTTTTTCTGAAATTTGTATGTACTATCTATTCTATATGCCCCAGCCCACATAGAATACCTAACGACGTATCCAATGTACCTAAAATTATTTACATTTACCAACACAAAAACAAAACACTAACATAAGTACATATAAATATTCTTATATACATACATACAGAAGTACATATAACCAGCAAGGTTTTATTTTTAATGTCGTTGTTCTTATTTATTGTAGTTAGGCATAAAAATCAATCCATGGATTTTCACACATCTTAAATTTTATGATTAACTTTAAAACTTGATGAGTAAAAAATATATATAAAGGCAAGAAATCATTTACATTTCAGTTAGTTTTATAATAAAGAATTTAAACGATAAAAATCTCGATTCCAGTGTTGTTTATTGTCTTCAATAGGTTAGTTACGAGATTTGCAGAATAAATATTTATTTTGAGAAATAAACAAATCCCAATATAGTTCGGGAGGTATGGGTTAAATTTATTTGAAAATTACACATCTTATGCTATATTTGACCCTAACTATTGACCCAGTGCAGCAGAAGATTTAATAAAATTGCAGCTTCTGAAAGAAATTCTCCCAAATTTTTATTGAAATGTCCCCAAAGACATACTTGTTTTTCTAATTTGATCTGGTCATTTCATAGTCAGCAATTTGATTAAGCCGCTATTAACCACCACTCACTCAAGTTTCATTCAATTAAGTAATAATTCTATTTGTATATTTTTGTGAGCATAGAACATAGATGTTATGTTAAATGTAAATAAATATTATATTTTTGTCTGTCTGTTTTTACAAGTGTTACGACTGTTTAACTTATTTATTATTCATTTTAAAAAGTAAAATAATGTGTTACTTTTCCCCATCTCCAGCTTTATAACTGTTGGCAGACAGGTAGACAGATAGACTTAGCCAAATGGACTCAGATATTGATAATATCAAAATATCAGGAGTAAAAACCGAATTTTTTGATAATGCGCAAAAATCTATGTTGTTGCTTCAAAACTATTTTTTTCAGCAAATATATTTATAACTTATAAACAAAGTATCTCGACTTTATGTCATAAGTATGTTTTAAACAAGAATGGAATGCTAGCTTCGGTTCCCAAAGCTTAGCTTGCAGACCAGATGCCTTCAAGCCGTTCGATCGTTTGTATGGCAGCTATAGAATATACTGATCCGATGTTTGGTTTTTAATTTTATAAAACGGGTATAATGTCTAGAAAAACTATATTTTCCAAGAATAAATAAATTGTCTTCAAAAATATCATCTTTCCATTGGCAGGTATTGGATATAGTGGTCCGATTTTGATAATACTTTCAGGATAGATTAAAATATTCATTAAATACTGCTGTCTAAAGATTGAATCCATTAGCTCAAAAATTGGCGAATTTATGGCACTTTCCCAACCGTTCCTATGGCAGCTATGTGATGCAGTGTTCCGATTCCGGCCGTTCCGACATAGTTTACATAGCAACCGCCAGACGGACATGGCTAGATTGACTCGGCTGGTGATGGTGATCAAGAATATATATACTTTATAGGGTCGGAGACGTCTCCTTCATTGCGTTACAAACTTCTGGTTAAAATTTAACACCCTCAGCAAGGGTATAATGCATTTTATTTAAATATATTAGTTCCAAGAGAATGAAATTAAAAATATAATTTAATTAGGTGAAGGTGATGCTATGACCCTAGTTCAGAAAGATTGGTGGGCTGCTTTGCAAGGACAACCTTGCCTCGGGCTTTAAAATTACTGTCCTTCAATCGTCTGCTAATATTTGAATACTTGCATGCAAGATCTTGGATTGTTGCGCGAATGCTCTAGTTGATAACATTATTCGCTGGAAAAAACGCTTACATGTTCTCTTTAGAGATGATTTTTACACCCTTGCAAAGGGTATTATAAGTCGGAACGTCGGAATCGAAATACTACATCACATAGCTGCCATAGGAACGATTGGGAAAAAGTGCCAAAAAATCGGCATTTTTAAAGATATATTATTTATTTCTTGGGAAACTGTATTTAATGACTATTTTAACATATCCTGAAAGATACATCAAAATCGGACCACTATATCCTATAGCTGCCATAGGAACGATGGGAGAAAAGGGGTGATTGAGCGCAACTCTGGAGACAATTAATTCATTCTTGAGAAATAGTTTTTATAGACATTAAAGCCGTTTAAGAAATTTCAAAACCAATGATCGGATCACTATATCATATAGCTGCCATACAATCGATGAAACAGTTTTAGGCAACTGGTCTTTAAGGGTATTCTAAGCTTCGGGTACCGAAGCTAGCCTTCATTTCTTGTTGTTTATCTTATACTAGCTGTACCCTGAACGGTTTCGCTCAGTCAAAAAAAAAAAATGCAATGTTTATTTTTGTTTGTCGGTGCCACGCCCACCGCAATTGGAGCAGGGATTTCTACCGATCCTGAAAATGTCATCAAGATTGGTTATTTAGAAAGCGCACAATAAATACGCAAAGTTTACAGACGCTAACAACAAGAAATCGGTAATGTTTTTTTTTTTTTGGGGTTAATTTATTTTGCTTATAACCAAATTGGTACAGGGTCTTTACCAGTCGGGAAACTCGACTGTAACGTTCTTACTTGTTTTTTTTTTTTAATTATGCGTATTAACGGAACAAATGTCTTTTAATTACATTATATTGCATTACTTATGGTGCATCTTGATTTTAAACAGGTCGCGGAGCAGCCATGATTATTGAGTCGCTGTTGCTGTTCTACCACATCAATTGCTTCAAGTGCTGCGTTTGCCATGTCCAGCTGGGCGATGGCCTTAACGGAACGGATGTACGAGTGCGCAACCACAAGCTGCATTGCCAGAACTGTTACTCCAGCGACGACGGAATCGAGTTCAGCTGCGTTTAATTACCACGACTGTTTTGCCAAATGGTGGGACGAAGATGCAGACAAATCGGACACGGAACTGTTGTTGTTCTTATTATTGTTGCTATTGCATCATAGATTGTTGTTGTTGTACTAGTAATACTAAATACTGACTACTGACGTAGTAATTCGTATGTTTACATATGCATATACATTATACATATTTATATTGGGAACAAAGTCAAAGCAAAACGTTTCAGATTAGTGTTAATCGCTTCTATATAAGTACGAACATTTTTGAATAACTTTGCATTGCTTTTTGACTAAGATTTTAAAGTTTTAATACGATATTCTAAATGTTATATACAAATACATATACAAATATGTTTGAAAAGCCAAGCTCTCTTAAGTTTTACGCCAAGTCAAAGTCAAATTTCAAATTTATCCAATGTACCTAAAATTATTTACATTTACCAACACAAAAACAAAACACTAACATAAGTATATAAGTATATAAATATTCTTATATACATACATACAGAAGTACATATAACCAGCAAGGTTTTATTTTTAATGTCGTTGTTCTTATTTATTGTAGTTAGGCATAAAAATCAATCCATGGATTTTCACACATCTTAAATTTTATGATTAACTTTAAAACTTGATGAGTAAAAAATATATATAAAGGCAAGAAATCATTTACATTTCAGTTAGTTTTATAATAAAGAATTTTTCGAGAATCCCGTTGCACGTGATGCAACCCACCTCCCGCCCAACCGACCGAGGTTATGCAGCCGCATAAAGTACGGCTCGATCGCGAAGATAGGACCGAGCATGCAGGGAAAATAGTTGAAAGATTTCGAGGAAAACTACGTAGAATTGTGGTGAGTAAGGTAGTTAAGAATTAGGGACTTAATTTGCATAAGGTCGTTAATAGAAGAAAAATCGGACGTTAGTTGGTGCACTACGTTATAATCTGAGCAAAGTACTCTAAAGGGCTCATGCAGGACATAATTCAAACTACTATGGTTTAAAGCTAGTGGGATAAAATTTCTTGTAAGTCTACGGGGCACATTAAAGTTGATGCGTTCTAACAAGGCGGAACTATCAACCTCATTGTGTATTAGTTTGAGGATGAAAACTACACCAAGCATGGTTCTACGATTAGTAAGTGTGGGTAGGTTTAGAAGCATCAGTCTACTAGAGTAAGATGGATGTTGAAAGTTTGGTTCCCAGTTGAGGCCTCTAAGCGCGTAGATAAGGAATCTTTTTTGCACGGATTCAATTTTGTCTTGGTAAACTTCATACTGAGGACTCCAGACACATGATCCGTACTCAAGACCGGACAAGCGAGATGTACAAAGTCTTAGTCACGTAGGGGTCATTAAATTCATTTGACCACCTTTTTATAAAGCCTAACGCACCCATGGCCTTATTTACCATGCATGAAATGTGGTCAGTAAATTTTAATTTGGCATCAAGTATGACGCCAAGATCATCAACACACGTGATTCTATCAAGAAAGACTCCATCTAGAGAGTAAGCAGCAAACTGAGGCTCTTTACGGTGAAATGTCATCAGTTTGCACTTAGAGCCGTTTAATTTTAGAGAATTTATTACACACCATGCTTGTAAGTTATTAAGATCGGCCTGTAATTCCGATTGACGAGAGGGATCATTATATTGAATACAAAGCTTGACATCGTCCGCGTACATTAGTAAGCGAGAATTAAGCACGACCGATGGAAGGTCATTAATAAAGAGTGTGAACAGCAGAGGACCAAGGTGACTACCTTGAGGGACGCACGTGGTGACATGGATTTCACCAGAAAGTGAGCTCTTGAAAAGAACCCTTTGAGTTCTATTATTCAAGTAACTGCTGATCAATTTTTGTAAGCATACAGGGAAGCCCATTTTGTCAAGCTTTTTTAAAAGAAGAGAGTGATTAACGGAGTCAAATGCTTTACTGAAGTCTGTGTAAATGACGTCCGTTTGAAAATTTGACTGGAAGCCCTCGATAACAAAAGATGAGAGCTCCAAAAGATTAGTTGTCGTCGAGCGACGTTTCATAAATCCATGTTGGCATGGAGAAATAAATGAGCTGCATAGGTGTTGCAGTTGAGGGGTTAGAAGTTTCTCGAAAAGCTTGGGGATAGCAGACAATTTAGAGATACCTCTGTAATTGCTTGCATCGCTTCGTTTACCTTTTTTATGGATAGGAATAACGTATGATTCCTTCCATATCCGAGGAAACGTTGAGGACTCGAGACACAGATTAAATAACTTAAGAAGAGGCTTGCTCAGGTAATCGGCGCAGTATCTAAGCACGCAACCTGGTATACCATCCGGTCCTGGCGAAAAAGTTGGCTTAACCCGTTAAAGATCGGTTATAATCGAGCTTTCGTTAATGACGGGACAGAAAATTGCATTTGACCTTGGGAATTCCTGGGAATCCGTATGGTTTAAAATTTTAGCGGGTTCATATGTGGTTTTGAAATTTCTAGCAAAAAGATCGGCAATGGCCTGATCGGTGTTTGCCGATGAGTTTTCAAAGGACATAGAGGGTGGGAATAGAACAAACTTACGCTTGGTGTTAACAAAATTATAAAACTGTTTTGGGTCCTGAGTGAACTGGACCTTGCAACGAGTTAAATAATTATGATAGCACTGAGCGTTTAGCACGGTGAAATTTGACCGAGCAGTTAAGTACTGAGCATATACCTTGCTCGACCCGGTTTCTTTAAATTTAGTGTAAATTCTATTTTTTATTATTTTTAAATTTTTTTAATGTTTGGTAAACCACGGCGGAGATTCTGAATTAGGTGGATACCGCAGCGGAACACATGAGTCAAGAAACATATTTAATTTTTTATAAAATAACTCAGCACACTTCACAATGTCGGTGCATGAGTAAAGGTCGGACCAATCATAGCCGGCTAAAAGAGAGTTTAAATTAAATCAGTATTCCGAAAACATCTGGTACGCGGGGCTCTCCTATTCGATGTGGAAACCTCGATTTCTACAATGTCGATCGTCATCTCGAAAGTGGGATGATAGTGATCTTCAGGTTGTGTTAGAGGGGAGGTTCTTGATTCAATCACGCTGTCCGGGTCTGATACAAAGCACATCCAGTATGCGGAATATATGAACTGGTAATAAAGAAAGTGTTACCTGAGAAAGTTATTTTAGCGCAAATGAATTCGATATCACCGAATTCTTGAAGGCATATCTCTTCCGCCGGGAGTTTGGAGTCAACCGCAAGTAATACTCCACCTCCCCGCCGGGAAGGACGATCCATTCTAAAGATTGTGTACTTGCCTGGGAAAACCTCAGAACTGAGAATGTCGGGTTTTAACCAGGTTTCTGTAAACACAATCACCTGTGAACCAAATGAAAAACTATCAGAGTACAATTTAGTAAGCTTACTTCGTAGGCCTCTTGTATTCTGATAGGATATAAGGAAAGAGGAGGCTAGTTTTTTGTGACCACAGCAGGTGCAGTTGGCTGGGGAAGTTTAATGGCAATAGGCCATTTATTATTTTTAATTCTTTTCCTAGCTTGGTGTTCTTGGGCTATAATATGCTCTGGCCAGAAACCGGGAGAGCAAATAATGTCGAAGAACTCTAATGGGACACTTATTTTGAAAGATGCAATGTCCCTAGCGTTTGAAAAGTTAAATTTTTCTACCTTTACCTCGGCTATTGTTTTGCTTCGTATAAAAGCAGCGACGCCAGTCGCAGAGAGGTCAGGGGCAAGCCGAGATAAAAATATTTGTTTTTTGGGTGGGATTACCGTGAGGGGTTTTGGTTCTGCAGGTTTCACGCTATCGGAACCAAGTGGAGCCGGTAGTCCGGACCTTAGTTGCCTCGACGGAGTGGGTATATTCGGGACTGGGATGGTTTTGACTTTCGGAATTAATGGGATATGTCCTGGCTCTGGGACGGACTGTGGCTGTGGTCCTACCACACTGGCACATTCGGAAACCGAATCTTTAATAGCGTCTGTGGCCGGTGCTAGTGCGGTATCTTCCGTCCTCAGCTGTTTTGCCATCATTCGTTGCTCCGCCGCCCGAGATTGTGTGGTAGTGGCCACGGGTTCACCAGAAGCGGTTTTTTTGCGCTTCGGCGACTCATTTAACAGCTGAAGGCTGTTAAATTGAGCGTCGAGCGCCATCATTTGGTCATGGATTTGTTTAAACCCAATAACCAAATTTTGAAAACCTTCTTTGGTTTGCCGCATGAACGATTTTATTTCGTTCTCAATCTCGCGGCAGGCTTCGCAACAATAATGCAACCCAGTCCTAAGGGCCATAGCATCGGCTACATGCCCGGAATAGTTCACGCACTTGCAATGCATGACATTATCGCACAGCCAACAGTGGATACTAGCTTGTCTCGCTGTAATAGCTTTGCGGCAAGTTTTCACCGAACATATAATCTCGGACATTTTTGCAGAGCTGTGGACCACTGTGCAAAGAGAGGCGAGAATGGTGTATAAAGGGAGAAAAGTATGGGCAGAGAGAGGGACTTTGCTACTGTTGCGATAAATTTAAACGATAAAAATCTCGATTCCAGTGTTGTTTATTGTCTTCAATAGGTTAGTTACGAGATTTGCAGAATAAATATTTATTTTGAGAAATAAACAAATCCCAATATAGTTCGGGAGGTATGGGTTAAATTTATTTGAAAATTACACATCTTGTGCTATATTTGACCCTAACTATTGACCCAGTGCAGCAGAAGATTTAATAAAATTGCAGCTTCTGAAAGAAATTCTCCCAAATTTTTATTGAAATGTCCCCAAAGACATACTTGTTTTTCTAATTTGATCTGGTCATTTCATAGTCAGCAATTTGATTAAGCCGCTATTAACCACCACTCACTCAAGTTTCATTCAATTAAGTAATAATTCTATTTGTATATTTTTGTGAGCATAGAACATAGATGTTATGTTAAATGTAAATAAATATTATATTTTTGTCTGTCTGTTTTTACAAGTGTTACGACTGTTTAACTTATTTATTATTCATTTTAAAAAGTAAAATAATGTGTTACTTTTCCCCATCTCCAGCTTTATAACTGTTGGCAGACAGGTAGGCAGATAGACTTAGCCAAATGGACTCAGATATTGATAATATCAAAATATCAGGAGTAAAAACCGAATTTTTTGATAATGCGCAAAAATCTATGTTGTTGCTTCAAAACTATTTTTTTCAGCAAATATATTTATAACTTATAAACAAAGTATCTCGACTTTATGTCATAAGTATGTTTTAAACAAGAATGGAATGCTAGCTTCGGTTCCCAAAGCTTAGCTTGCAGACCAGATGCCTTCAAGCCGTTCGATCGTTTGTATGGCAGCTATAGAATATACTGATCCAATGTTTGGTTTTTAATTTTATAAACCGGGTGAAGTGTGCTGAGTTATTTTATAAAAAATTAAATGTGTTCCGCTGCGGTATCCACCTAATTCAGAATCTCCGCCGTGGTTTACCAAACATTTAAAAAATTTAAAAATAATAAAAAATAGAACTTACACTAAATTTAAAGAAACCGGGTCGAGCAAGGTATATGCTCAGTACTTAACTGCTCGGTCAAATTTCACCGTACTAAACGCTCAGTGCTATCATAATTATTTAACTCGTTGCAAGGTCCAGTTCACTCAGGACCCAAAACAGTTTTATAATTTTGTTAACACCAAGCGTAAGTCTGTTCTATTCCCACCCTCTATGTCCTTTGAAAACTCATCGGCAAACACCGATCAGGCCATTGCCGATCTTTTTGCTAGATTTTTCAAAACCACATATGAACCCGCTAAAATTTTAAACCATACGGATTCCCAGGAATTCCCAAGGTCAAATTCAATTTTCTGTCCCGTCATTAACGAAAGCTCGATTATAACCGATCTTTAACGGGTTAAGCCAACTTTTTCGCCAGGACCGGATGGTATACCAGGCTGCGTGCTTAGATACTGCGCCGATTACCTGAACAAGCCTCTTCTAAAGTTATTTAATTTGTGTCTCGAGTCCTCAACGTTTCCTCGGATATGGAAGGAATCATTCGTTATTCCGATCCATAAAAAAGGTAAACGAAGCGATGCAAGCAATTACAGAGGTATCTCTAAATTGTCTGCTATCCCCAAGTTTTTCGAGAAACTTCTAACCCCTCAACTGCAACACCTATGCAGCTCTTTTATTTCTCCATGCCAACATGGATTTATGAAACGTCGCTCGACGACAACTAATCTTTTGGAGCTCTCATCTTTTGTTATCGAGGGCTTCCAGTCAAATTTTCAAACGGACGTCATTTACACAGACTTCAGTAAAGCATTCGACTCCGTTAATCACTCTCTTCTTTTAATAAAGCTTGACAAAATGGGCTTCCCTGTATGCTTACTAAAATTGATCAGCAGTTACTTGAATAATAGAACTCAAAGGGTTCTTTTCAAGAGCTCACTTTCTGGTGAAATCCATGTCACCTCGGGCGTCCCTCAAGGTAGTCACCTTGGTCCTCTGCTTTTCACACTCTTTATTAACGACCTTCCATCGGTCGTGCCTAATTCTCGCGTACTAATGTACGCGGACGATGTCAAGCTTTGTATACAATATAATGATCCCTCTCGTCAATCCGTATTACAGGCCGATCTTGATAACTTACAGGCATGGTGTGTAATAAATTCTCTAAAATTAAACGGCTCTAAGTGCAAACTGATGACATTTCACCGTAAAGAGCCTCAGTTTGCTGCTTACTCTCTAGATGGAGTCTTTCTTGATAGAATCACGCGTGTTGATGATCTTGGCGTCATACTTGATGCCAAATTAAAATTTACTGACCACATTTCATGCATGGTAAATAAGGCCATGGGTGTGTTAGGCTTTATAAAAAGGTGGTCAAAAGAATTTAATGACCCCTACGTGACTAAGACTTTGTACATCTCGCTTGTCCGGTCTTGAGTACGGATCATGTGTCTGGAGTCCTCAGTATGAAGTTTACCAAGACAAAATTGAATCCGTGCAAAAAAGATTCCTTATCTTCGCGCTTAGAGGCCTCAACTGGGAACCAAACTTTCAACTTCCCTCTTACTCAAGTAGATTGATGCTTCTAAACCTAAACCACTTACTAATCGTAGAACCATGCTTGGTGTAGTTTTCATCCTTAAACTAATACACAATGAGGTTGATAGTTCTGCCTTGTTAGAACGCATCAACTTCAATGTGCCCCGTAGACTTACAAGAAATTTTATCCCACTAGCTTTAAACCATAGTAGTTTGAATTATGTCCTGCATGACCCTTTGCATCACGTGCAACGGGATTCGCGAAAAAAAAAAATAATGTCTAGAAAAACTATATTTTCCAAGAATAAATAAATTGTCTTCAAAAATATCATCTTTCCATTGGCAGGTATTGGATATAGTGGTCCGATTTTGATAATACTTTCAGGATAGATTAAAATATTCATTAAATACTGCTGTCTAAATATTGAATCCATTAGCTCAAAAATTGCCGAATTTATGGCACTTTCCCAACCGTTCCTATGGCAGCTATGTGATGCAGTGTTCCGATTCCGGCCGTTCCGACATAGTTTACATAGCAACCGCCAGACGGACATGGCTAGATTGACTCGGCTGGTGATGGTGATCACGAGTATATATACTTTATAGGGTCGGAGACGTCTCCTTCATTGCGTTACAAACTTCTGGTTAAAATTTAACACCCTCAGCAAGGGTATAATGAATTTTATTTAAATATATTAGTTCCAAGAGAATGAAATTAAAAATATAATTTAATTAGGTGAAGGTGATGCTATAACCCTAGTTCAGAAAGATTGGTGGGCTGCTTTGCAAGGACAACCTTGCCTCGGGCTTTAAAATTACTGTCCTTCAATCGTCTGCTAATATTTGAATACTTGCATGCAAGATCTTGGATTGTTGCGCGAATGCTCTAGTTGATAACATTATTCGCTGGAAAAAACGCTTACAAGTTCTCTTTAGAGATGATTTTTACACCCTTGCAAAGGGTATTCTAATTTTGACCAGAAGTATGTCACGCAGTGAAGGAGACATTTCCGACAAAGTATATATATTCTTGATCAGCATCACCAGCCGAGTCCGATCTAGCCATGTCCGTCTGTCGGTTGCTATGTAAACTAGTCTCTCAGTTTTATAGCTATAGGGCTGAAACTTTGCACCAACCCTTCAATCTGCTGCAGGTAGTATATAAGTCGGAACGACGGAATCGAAATACTACATCACATAGCTGCCATAGGAACGATTGGGAAAAAGTGCCAAAAAATCGACATTTTTAAAGATATATTATTTATTTCTTGGGAAACTGTATTTAATGACTATTTTAACATATCCTGAAAGATACATCAAAATCGGACCACTATATCCTATAGCTGCCATAGGAACGATGGGAGAAAAGGGGTGATTGAGCGCAACTCTGGATTCATTCTTGAGAAATAGTTTTTATAGACATTAAAGCCGTTTAAGAAATTTCAAAGCCAACGATCGGATCACTATATCATATAGCTGCCATACAATCGATGAAACAGTTTTAGGCAACTGGTCTTTAAGGGTATTCTAAGCTTCGGGTACCGAAGCTAGCCTTCATTTCTTGTTGTTTATCTTATACTAGCTGTACCCTGAACGGTTTCGCTCATTAAAAAAAAAAAATGCAATATAAATCTACGTGTATATACATATCTATAAAATAAGGAAAAGTACTTGTAAGATGTTTTCTTGGGCATCGTAAATTATCTAGTTCGCATTGTCAATAAAAATGCAAAAGAAACACATAACCTTCAAAATTTTTAGGTTTTTAATCATACTTAAACATAGGCATCATTATGTTTAGCTGTCAGTTGCATTTTGTTTATACCATTTTTAACAAATGAACGGCTAGGCTGATATTTTGACTGATTCATTGAAATTTTTGCTGGCAAATACGTTTGGTTTTTCCAAGTCAGTTGCGTTTTGTTATACCACGTTTTATGTCCCAAGGACATAATCGGTTTAGCCGTTCTTGACTTATAGTGTAACTAATATATATACATATATAGAAATGTCAGGTTTATAATATTCATGTTTGCAAATTCAAAAATACTTTAAATATAATTCAAAATTTGCGAACGCGGAAGGTGTTGTGGCAAAACAAATTTATAAATTTTGGTAGTTTGGTGTCTCTAACCGTGTTTCTTCATACAGACCGGATAGGCAAACATGGCTAAGTCAAATCGTCTGGTCACCATTACCATATTTTAAGTAAAACTGAGGGGTTTCCAACATCTCCTTCTCTATGATGCACACATTTGCACCTTTATACCCTTGTACCATGAGCACACAGTCTAATTAAGACAATAGAACTAATTTAAAATCTGAAAAGTTTAAAAAGATATCTGGGAAGATACCCGTTCCATTATTATAAAATTCGAACTTTTGTTCAATACAAATAAAACTGCATTACGGCGTTCCGAGCACTTTATTACCCAGACCCCTAATTAAAAACATAATCCAATACACTATGCTGTTACAATTTGTCTTAAGAGAAGTCCTTATCTGAATGCGCCCGGCCATCCTAGGCCGTGGGCAGAAAGGTTAGCTTCTCGTTGAGCTGCAGCTGGGTTTTGATGAGCTGGGAGAGCGTGATGACCAGGAGCAAGTTGCGCACATTGGCGTTGAACATCTGGGTGAACTGTTCGTGTGTCATGTGCGGCACAGAGTGGATGAGGTCAAGGAGCTGGCGACCGACGGCATTGTCCGGCGTCACTTTGTGATCGATCACATCGTCAACGTACTTCAGGATTAGGTCCAGCAGCGATTGTAGCTTTGTCGAGGCCTCAGAGATTTGGGCCAGGTCTAGCATGGGCGGAACGGTCTTGGGTCGATGAGCCGGCGACACGCCCACCGTCTTCTGGAGCAGCTTGAGGCCGAAGGTCTCAGGCTCGTAGCTGGTCAGCTCGACAGGGATAGGTGTGAACATGCAGCCGCTCTTGCCGCCGGGCACACCCAACTGGATGCAGACGTAGGCGCGTAGGCCCATACGACCTCCCTGCAGGGAGGTGTCCACGGTGAGATGCACCGGGTTGTTGCATTCGCGGGCGTAGTACTCGTGGATTACCGAGCTGTGGTTGGTCACGTCGTTCCCGGTGGCCCACCAGCCAACCACACTCTCATTGGGGTTGACCTTTCGGTTTAAGTCATACATGTCCAGCGCGTAGCTAAGCTCCGCCTCCACCTGATCGTCGTGTTCCTTGTGCGGCACACAGAAGCAGTTGGTCACCTCCACCACTCCCTTGTCGACGGAGCCGAGCAGCGTGCCGATGACGCGATGAGAATCCGCGTTGCGCCGCTCAAACGCGTCCACTACCTGAAAAAGCACCACCGGGTGCACGCGCACAGTCAAATTTAGGGCCGACATATTGATTGTTTTACCGCTGACGAGGATTTCTGGAGAAATTTACGCAAAAATTTCCTGTCTGCCACGCTACGCGATGTTTGAGGGATGCAAAAGAGATATTATCGGTAGTGGCGGTGTTATGGCGATAGGTTTCTCTCGCCTATCGATGGTCACTTATCGATGGTCGTTAATGTATTCCTCTGTCAAGTGGTTTATTTGTATTAGGTCTTATTATTTTGGATGGAAATGGTTCTTTAGTCTTAATTTTAAGCCTGCTTTAAACTGTATTGAATAGCAATTTCCCAAAAATATTAAAATAATTATCTTGAAAATTAATAAAGGAATGTTCCAAGTTTCATTTTTGATTTCCAATCGTTCCTATGGCAGCTATGCGATGCAGTTTTTAGTCTTATACTACTTACGAGTATACCACTCTCTGTGAAGTTTCTGCCAAATACGTTTAAAACTCTTTTAATATAAAGATATTTAATTAAATACGATTTTTACATAATGCACACTTAGCATAAATACACTCGTTATTTTATTTGAGATTAGTCGATCTAGGGCTCGATCGCTATCGCGTCTTTTGGGGCACAAAGCCTATTAACAACTGAATGACAGATCCTACCACACTTCGCACTTCTGAATTGGATTCATTGCCGAGTCCTCTGGGCACTGAAAGTCCTTAGCAAAGTCTTTCATGTTGCTAAACGATCCGAGGACGCGGAATTCAGAAGGAGAGTGCACCCCAGTGGTGATGCGCATCTTAAGAGATTCTGAAATGATTAAAATTAATTTAAAAATCCCTACTACATGAAATGAATATCATAGATTAATTTAAAATCGTAGTTGATTTCGAATATAGTTATATCTTTTACAAATTTCGTTTAATTTGTAATTAACTGCTTTGAATTTAATTGAAACCAACCTTTGCGGTATTTGGCACACCAGGTCTGTCCGGCCGAGATCCAGAACATTTGTTCGGGGGAGTAGTCCAGGCCGGGCAACTTGGGCTCCTCGCCATGCTTCTCTACCCATCTGCGGTAGGCGATGTATGATTCCTTAACGCCACCATTATCTGCTATGTTCTCACCCTGCGTGTTGATTCCATTTAGCTAAAAATAATCGAATTTTTCTGAATTTTTCAACCTGAAGAAATAGGAGAGAGATCTTACATTAAGACCAGTGGCGCGCTCCGTATAGTTGCCGTACTGCTCAATGATGCACTTAGCCTTGGCCAGGTACGCCTTCTGGGTGTCCGGCTGCCACCAGTCACGCAAATTACCCTTCACATCAAATTGACGACCCTGATCATCAAAGCCGTGGGTTATCTCGTGACCAATTACGTATCCGATGGCGCCGAAATTCATGTACTTAGGACGCTGAGCGTTAAAGAAATGTCCTTGAAGTATGCCAGCTGGAAACTCTATTTAAGAAATATGTAGTTGTATTAATGTAAAATCTTATAAAAATATGACTTAAAATTTTATCGGAAAACGAATATTGACTATGGACCTCAATATAAATTTATTTTTCTGTTTGATATTGACAATCAATTCACATTTTTCACTTACGTATGCTGTTCTCTAGTGAGGAGTAGAAGGCGTTAACGATCGCCGGTCGAGCGTGACGCACCCATTCGGTTTTGTTGACTGGAAGGCGGAGCTTGTTGAAGGAGTAGTCTGTGCCGAAGAGGTTCATGGCCAGGAAGGAATCGAAGTACTTGTCGGGTTGGATGTCCAGTTTAGCATAGTATTTCGATAACTTATCGTTGTCAAGCATTTCATCCGGGTAGCCGATGTGGGTTGACATGCTGTGCAGCTTTTCCTTGGCCTCCTTCTTCGTCTTGGCGTCCATCCAGTTGACCTCGTCCAAAATGTCGTTGAAGACATCACGGATGTCGTTCACCATCTCCAAAGCATTGGACTTCGAATCGTGATGGAAATGCTTGCGGACATAGAGGGATCCCACGGAAATTCCGAGGCTGGGATTCGATGTGATATCGATTGATTAGATGCGCGTAGGATGACATTATTAATTAAATGGGATGTCAATTGTTGTTGTTGGTTGACGGTTGTTGATTGGAGGTGCAGTTATTGGAATGGTGAGTTGAAGAATTTGCGTGAAAGGGAAACACAAATTGAATAAGCATATTAGGATTGGCCAATAGACTCCAAACTATCTGAAATGATCGATCCACGATTATGGCCTGACTATGACTATGTGCTTTTTGTGCATGTAAAGAAATTTTTGGATATTCTCCTAACGTGAAATTCACTTATCGACCCCTATGTTATCTCTGATATCCATTAAAATCGATATTTTAATTTGAATCTGAAGTCGCTTGATCTTGAAATCAAAATATAAACATTTGTATTGTATTTTATATTTTATATAAAATGAGATTAATTCCTTCCTCAAATATTATACATGTAAAACAGCTCCAAAATTGTGTACTACATGTTTCATTTTTGTTACCATATGTACACCCAAAACATGTTTTACCTTGAATCCGATTTTTTCTTTGGAAGTTTACTTGTAAAGTAATTTGCTATCGCAGATCAATAATGTAGCAAATATCAAAACTAGTCTAAAAATGGAGAGCAAATGTTATTCACAAAGATAAAAACTTTCTACCACAATGGCATAGTAGTAGCTTAGTGTCCTATGCGTATTACCGGATCCAAAGCTGGTTACATTAGATGAACAATCCCTTTAATTCTTTGCATGTGTGTGTGGTTTTGTGTGCATTTTGGCTGTGCATAATGTGTGTTTTGTATCTCATTTCTCTCGTGGAGAGCCGAGAAAATTGTTTAAGTACCGCTGAATAAGTACCTATCGAAATCTTCTTCGGATTCTTCATCCATGCTGCAAAGTCACAAAGAAATCAAAGGAAGATACAGAAACGTTGCAGAGAATCGAGAACGAAATAAAAACGCGATGACGTAACCCCATGACCGTAACCCAATAGGTCGTGCCATTCCACTCACTAACCTGCCGGTGGCGATGTCCACGCACTCCTTCCACCGAGCCTCCTGCTCTTGGCGACCGGACAAGGCGGTGGCGTACTGAAGCTGCCGTTTGCGGAACTCCTCGCTTAGAAAACCAATTGAAAAGCCGTGGATGCGCCAGAACATGTAGTTGGCGATGTCCCGCTTCGGAGTCTTGGCCAGCAACTTGCCGAGATCCTCAAAAAAGCTGGGCACCGACAGGTTAATCATCTCGTCGTCGGCCACACTCAGACCCTCCGGCAAAAGGGCGTTCATGTAATCAAGCCACTGCACGTAGGGATAGGCAGCCTGCAGCTGAGCCGTATTCCTCAGGTTGTACAGTTCTGATGAGTTGCGGCGCTTCTCATTCGGCCAGGAAATCTAAGAGAGATATTACTGCAGTCTTTCATTCAAGAATATTTGAATATCAGACCAACTTACGTTGGCCAGGGCCATCTCGAACTCAAGCGAACGCAGCAGCTCGTTCTTGGCTTGCTCCTTGTTAGCTCCGAAAAGTACAGAGACGTCAACCATATAATCATAGTAGGCGCTTACTAGTGTCTCATTGAAGCCCTTTACCAAGTACTCCCGACTTAAGGCCAGGGCCGACTGATCCAGCTGTTAAATTTTTTTTTTTTTAATTAATATAATAATACCCAAGTTTTCTTTAAATAACTTGAAACTACATTTTGAAAAGGAAAAAATAATTGGAAAGATTTCACAAGCCAGTTAAAGTAAAAGTGAATAAATATCACTTGGACGTCGTCAAATATAAAATATTGTAATTTTTTAATCCTTACTTAATACTCACATCTATCAGACGTTTAGTGCTGTTCTGCAAATCCACTCCGATGGAGAAGTCGATGATGTAATCCATGCTGAATCCGGCGACGCGGAACCTTTTGACCTGCTCTTGCCAGGTCCAACTGTCGTCCGCATTCCAGCTCTCACCCTTTAGTAGCGGCCATCCGCCAAGTTTCTCGGCTATGCGGGTTATTGGTTCCGGACCTAGAGCCTCAATAAGAGCTGTGGGAAATGATTAATTTTAGTTTCGGGATTGGTATTAAGATTCAATCCAAAAAAGATTTTACATTCCAAACATCCTTCAACATATTTTTATACCCTTGCAGAGGGTATTATAATTTTGACCAGAAGCTTGTAACGCAGTGAAGGAGACATTTACGACCCTATAAAGTATATATATTCCATGTCCGTCTGTCTGTCCGTCTGTCTGTTGCTATATAAACTAGTCCCTCAGTTTTAAAGCTATCGAGCTGAAACTTTGCACCAACCCTTCAATCTGTTGCAGAAAGTATATAATTTGGAACGGCCGGAATCGGAATACTACATCACATAGCTGCCATAGGAACGATTGGGAAAAAATGCCAAAATTTCGCCATTTTTTAAGATATTTTATTTATTTCTTGGTAAACTCTATTTAATAGCAATTACCATTTCCTGAAAGTTTCATTAAAATCGGACTACTATATCCTATAGCTGCCATAGGAACGATAGGCGAAAATGGGTCAATGAGCATAGCTCTGGTGTTTTTCAAGATAATTAATTCATTCTTGAGAACAACAGTTTTCATAGACATTAAATCCTTTTTGGAAATTTTCATAGACATTAAATCCTTTTTGGAAATTTAAAAACCAAAGATCGGATCACTATATCCTATAGCTGCCATACAATCGATCGAACAGTTTAATGGCAACTGGTCTGCAAGGGTATTCTAAGCTTCGGGTACCGAAGGAACGATGGGAGAAAATGGGTAATTGAGCATAACTCTGGTGTTTTCAAGACAATTAATTCATTCTTGAGAAATACAGTTTTCATGGACATTAATGCCGTTTTAGAAAATTAAAAACCAAAAATCGGATCACTATATCCTATAGCTGCCATACAAACGATCGAACGGCTTGAAGGCATCTGCAAGGGTCTGCAAGGGTCTAAGCTTCGGGTACCGAAGCTAGCTTTCCTTTTTTGTTTTGTATATTTTACTACTCACAAAAAAATTATATTTATACCCATGAGGGTATACCAGAAGTTGTAACGGCGGACACCCAATAAAAAACCTCTGTTCTTGATCTTAATTTCAATGCCCCTTCCGCACCGCTATTTACAGGACTCCTTCTGCATAACCAATATTTAAACTACGTATGTGTATAATGTAATGTAATGTTATGTGTGTAATCTGCGCACGCAGATTATGTCTTAAAGAAACCAAATTTTTTATGTGCATTTTGTATGTATCTGCGCAAATAAATTAATAAATAAGAGTATTTTTTACCGATCGTATAATAAACAAGTACTAACTTTACCGTCGAGTTTCCCGACTGTACCCTGTACCAATTTGGTTATAAGCAATATAACAAAATAAAAATATAAAAAGCAAAAAACGAAAAAAAAATCTGTTCTGGGGTTCGAACCTAAGACCTTCGTGCTTTCAGCCAGACGTCCTAACCATTGGACCACCACTTACTTCTTGAACCAGTAGCTAATACAGTATAAATATATTGAAGGCGCACATTCATACATGTGTATTTGAAGGTAGTGCGTTCTCAGCGGCACTTCCGAGAAAAATCACCCACCGAACGCAAGCGGTTAACCGTTTATTTAAGCAAATAAACAAATTTCTTGTTTTTAGCGACTGTAAACTTTGCGTATTTATTTATTTATTTTTTTTTGGAAAGGTTTAAGTCCATCCTCCAATTGCATGTAAATTTTACACAAATTTTAGCTTGAAATTGTGCAGTGCAGTGCAGTGCAAACATTACAATACAAATTGCGATGGCTTCATCTGCGCAATAATTAAAAGAATCTGAAGTGGTAATATCTTTTGGCTCTTACAGTTTTTGAGATTCGTTTGTTTATCCAGACGGACATGGCTATATCAACTCAGCTCGTCATGCTGATCAAGAATATACATATTCTGGGGTCTGCCACGCCTCCTTCTGCCTGTTACATAAATTTGCACAAACTTAATATACCCTTTACCCTTTGGGTACAGGGTCTAATGATACATATGGTATCATAAGTTAATAAGATGAATCGCTTTAGAAACTATATAATCCCAATATAAACTATATAATCCCAATATAAATTTGCACAAATTTAATATACCCTTTACCCTTTGGGTACAGGGTCTGATGATACATATGGTATGAGTTTAATAAGATGAATCGCTTTAGAAACTATATAATCCCAATATAAATGGAATTCGTTTGATTTTATCGAAAAACTCACTTTTATTCATGCAGGCCTTATACAGCAGGTTTGGGAGACGGAAGTGCTTTGGATCGGTTTCTGGTCTCTCGGCGGTAATGATGTCCTTCAACTGCTCCTGCAGCTTGTCAGAGATAACGGAGAAGGTGCTAATTGAGACCTTATCGTCGGGGATGTTTTCCTCTTCAAGGTAGGTACCACAGGCGAACTCGTAAAAGTTGTCACATGGCTCAACCTCGAGCTTCATCTTCCGCAGAACAGTAGAGGCCGTGTGTATGCACTCCTGGGTGAGGCAAACGTTCTCTGTTCCGGCACTTGACTTGCCCTTCGGATTCATGGACAGCTTGTTGATGGTGGCGCTGTCGCCATGCAGTGCCGTGGCCTGTGGGGTCGCTTCATCACTAGAAGTGGCCTTGAGGACATCCGAAACCCAGAGCCCAAACCCAGCGGCGGCCAGCACGAAAAGAATGCCGCTGATCACTAGTAGGCTTCTCTCCAGCTTAGTGCGACGACGCCACCAGTTGGGGTTCCTGTTGGAACACAAAAGAGTATATGTTAGCCACTGTTGAGCAAAGTCAAAAAAGTTTATCATTATTACTTAAAAACAAGAAAGGAAGGATAGCTTCGGTACCCGAAGCTTAGAATACCCTTGCAGACCAGTTGCCATTAAACTGTTCGATCGATTGTATGGCAGCTATAGGATATAGTGATCCGATTTTTGGTTTTTAATTTTCTGAAAGGGATCTAATGTCTATAAAAACTGTTGTTCTCAAGAATGAATTAATTATCTTGAAAAACACCAGAGTTATGCTCAATGACCCATTTTCTCCCATCGTTCCTATGGCAGCTATAGGATATAGTAGTCCGATTTTAATGAAACTATCAGGATAAATTCAAAAAGTCATTAAAAAGAGTTTCCTAAAAAATAATTTAATTATCTTGAAAATTAGCGAATTTATGGCACTTTTTCCCAATCGTTCCTATGGCAACTATGTGATGTAGTATTCCGATTCCGGCCGTTCCGACTTATATACTACCTGCAATAAATTTAAGGGTCGGTGCAAAGTTTCAGCACGATAGCTTTAAAACTGAGGGACTAGTTTACATAGCAACAGACAGACAGACAGACAGACGGACAGACAGACGGACATGGCTAGATCGACTCGGCTGGTGATGCTGATCAAGAATATATATACTTTATAGGGTCGGAAATGTTTCATTCACTGCGTTACAAACTTCTGGTCAAAATTATAATACCCTCTGCAAGGGTATAAAAAGTAAGAAGTAAGAGTAAAAAGTGAGTCGAGTTTCCCGACTATTAAAGACCAATTTGGTTATAAGTAAAATAAATAAAGAACGAAAAAAAAATATTTGTACCGAGTCTGGTCTGGGTTTCGAACCCAAGACTTTTGTGCTTTCAACCATACATCCTTACCATTGGACCACCACTAACTTCTTGAACCAGTAGCTAATACAGTATAAATATATTGAAGGCGCACATTCATACATATGTATTTGAAGGTAGTGCGTTCTCAGCGGCACTTCCGAGAAAAATCACCCACCGAACGCAAGCGGTTAACCGTTTATTTAAGCAAATAAACAAATTACTTGTTTTTAGCGACTGTAAACTTTGCGTATTTATTGTGCGCTTTCTGATTAACCAATCTTGATGAAAATTTCAGGATCGGATTTCCAATTGCATGTAAATTTTACAAAAATTTGAGCTTTAAAATTGTGCAGTGCAGTGCAGTGCTAACATAAAATACAATTTGCGGGGGCGGTGGGCGTGGCACCGAAAAAAAAATAAACTTCAGCTGCGTCTGTGCTAGGAGAAACTCCACTGGTATTATGGTTACTCTAGCTCTTACAGTTGCTGAGATCCGTTTGTTCATCCGGACGGACGGACGGACAGACGGACATGGCTATATCGACTCAGCTCATCATGCTGATTAAGAATATATGTACTTTGTGGGGTCTGCCACGCCTCCTTCTGCCTGTTACATACATTTGCAAAAACTTAATATACCCCTTACCCTTTGGGTACAGGGTCTAATAAATAAAACTTTCCCAAGTAATTACTCTATGCGCTGGAATCAGTTTCAACATTGAAAATAAATATGTATACCCAACCATTATTTGTTTTAAACAATTTGTCTGTATATCAACAACTCCGATAAATAATATACGTAGCTTAAAGAAATGTAAAGGGTAAAATATTAAATAGAATAGAATAGAAAAATTAAAGGAAATTTAAAATAATTCCTTTACTTTTATTAGACTATTAATAATTTAATAAATCTTTTACCTAAGTGTCTAGTTAGTTCGTAACTTTATTGTGATGGAAATAAAAAGAAGCGAGAAAAATCTCTTTCTTATATATGCAAAGGGATATGAATATTTTCATATTCATTTTAAAATTGTGAATTATTGGCACCATAAACGGCAGCACGCTATATAATTTCAGGCTTACTTCCGATTTGTCAATAGTTCCCATATGCCCCTGCTAACTGCCGTTCCACCCCCTTGGGCACTCCGGTTGGCAATAATAATTATTGTTGTTGAGCTATTGCTTAACTGGTTAAATGTTGTGAACAAGTTCGAAAATCATTTTGGCCAAGCGCACGTTACGAAATAAATTTTTATTTTCGCTTTTATACCCTTGCAGAGGGTACTATAATTTGACCAGAAGTCATGACCAGAAGTCTCCGACCCTATAAAGTATATATATTCTTGATCAGGATCACTAGCCGAGTCGATCTTGCCATGTCCGTCTGTCTGTCCGTCTGTCCGTCTGTCTGTCGGTTGCTATGTAAACTAGTCTTTCAGTTTTAAAGCTATCCGGCTGAAACTTTGCAACTTTGCATAAGTCGGAACGGCCGGAATCGGAACACTACATCATATAGCTGGCATAGGAACGATTTGGAAAATATGTCATAAATTCACAGTTTTTTAAGATAACTAATTCGTTTTTTAGACATCAAATTTTAATGACTATTTTTATGTATCCTTAAAGTTTCATCAAAATCGGACCACAATATCCTATAGCTGCCATAGGAACGATGGGAGAAAATGGGTCATTGAGCATAACTCAGGTGTTTTTCAAGACTATTAGTTCATTCTTGAGAAATACAGTTTTTATAGACATTAAAGCCGTTTTAGAAAATTAAAAACCCAAAAATCGGATCACTATATCCTATAGCTGCCATACAAACGATCGAACGGCTTAAAGGCCACTGGTCTGCAAGGGTATTCTAAGCTTCGGTTACCGAAGCTAGCCTTCCTTTCTTGTTATATTGGTGGATTACAAGCTGGAAGCTCACCCACACAAACGCAATTCGGGTTTTTAATGTCCGGCCATTTCTGTAGTCAAAATTTAAGTATATCACAATCACAACAAAAACAAAAGTATATGAGCGAAAATAGATTCAGGAAAAAAGTGATGAATTATTGCACGCTCCAATTATTGCTGAAACTTTAAAAATAATGCATAAAGTTATAACTTCAAAGCGATGATGATTTTAATGGGCCACAAATAATACAGATTATGGGCAATTGGTTTGAAATGGCAGCTTTATGAACAGAGCCCGCATACGAGATCGTCCTATTCTGCCTCGCCCCGTCATAGTTGAGTATAATATCTATAAAATTCAACCAAATCTCATGCCAAACGTGGTAGCGGT
This sequence comes from Drosophila setifemur, assembly GCA_021224005.1. NCBI lineage: Eukaryota > Metazoa > Arthropoda > Insecta > Diptera > Drosophilidae > Drosophila > Drosophila setifemur. Next base: position 166,282 of record JAJJHY010001781.1, read on the forward strand.
AGACCCAGTTTAATGTAGCTGAACTTTTCCCTTTTGCTAATGATACAAAATCGCTAGCAAAAATATTAAATTGATTAAAACAATAATGACTAATACGGGATCTTTAAAAACCCATATATGTTTATTTACTAAGCACAGCGGATATAACAAATATATTTAAATACTGTCCGCCTAAAAAACATAACAATAAAAAGAGCAACTCGTATAAATTTCGAAAGTTTTAAAGTAAAATAATGTCATTCAGTAAACCAGTTTTGTAATGAATTGTACATATTTTTTTCCAGCCACTAAAAGCACACAATTATATTGAATTTACAAAGTTGAACGACATTACATTTCGGCCTCTGATCTGAGTGAACTGTGATGGATTATATATAATAGCAAATACCACATATTTTATTTCTAAGGGTGTTATTTGAGAATAAAATATTAAACGTCGAATACGGAACTAAAAGTAAAACTAACCAGAAAGGAAGACTAGCTTCGGGGCCCGAAGCTTAGAATACTCTTGGAGACCAGTTTCTTCAAGCCGTTCGATCGTTTGTATGGCAGCTATTTGATATAGTGGTCCGATTTTATGGGTTATGTAAATGAAGTATATTGTCCAAGAATGAATTAATTATATTTATAAAGACCAGAGTTATGGTGAATGACCCATTTTCTCCCATCGTTCCTATGACAGCCAATGACCGTGGTCCAATTTGGATAAGATTTCAGGATACAGTTATTTAAAAGTGATTTATAAAGAATCAATCAATTATTATAATATAATATAATGCAGAGGGTATTGTAATTTTGACCAGAGGCTTGTAACGCAGTGAAGGAGATGTCTCCGACCCTATAAAGTCTATATATTCTTGACCAGCATCACCAGCCGAGTCGATCTAACCATGTCCGTCTGTCTGTCTGTCTGTCGGTTGCCTCGTAAACTAGTCTCTCAGTTTAAGAGCTATCGGACTGAAACTTTGCACCGACCCTTTAATCGGTTGCAGGTAGTATATACGTCGGAACGTCCGGAATCAGAACACTACATCACATATCTGCCATAGGAACGATTGGAAAAAAGTTCAAAAATTTGCAATTTTTGAAGATAATTAATTTATTTTTTAGGAAACTCTATTTAATGACTATTTTAACATATTCTGAAAGTATCATCAAAATCGGACTATATCCTATAGCTGTCATAGGAACGATGGGAGAAAATGGGTCATTGAGCATAACTCTGGTGTTTTTCAAGAAAATTAATTCATTTTTGAGAAATACTGTTTTCATATACATTACAGCCGTTTTAGAAAATTAAAAATCGAATTACTATATCCTATAGCTGTCATACAAACGATCGAACGGCTAGAAGGAAACTGGTCTGCAAGGGCATTCTAAGCTTCGGGTACCGAAGCTAGCCTTTCTTTCTTGTTCCCAATCGTTTCTATGGCAGCTACGTGATGTAGTGTTCCGATACCGTAAGTATACTTATACTTACTACCTGCAACATTTAGAAGAATTGGTGCAAAGTTTCATCTCGATAGCTTTAGAACTGAGATACTAGTTTGCGTAGAAACACACAGACGGACAGACAGACGGCTGGTAATGCTGATCAAGAATATACGAGTATATACTTCATTGCGTTGCAAACTTCTGGTCAAAATTATAATACCCTCTGCAAGGGTATACAAATATTTGCCTACTTAATGGTCTATTTATTTTAGGATTTCGGAATCCAAACTTTTTTTTATGGTAAAAGATACATGCTAAAACTTTGAATCAAATTATCTTTGTTAAGAGGGACTTGTAAACACTTATTTAACCTGTTCGAATTCGGATTTATAATTAGTAAACTTGTAAGTTTCCACTATTCCATTGCATAATCCACACCTAAACTTGCTAATTGTGATTCGCCAAATATGAGACATGACTACTAATCATCGCACAACTCAACCCATCTTCAATTAGTCTATTTGAGACCCAGATCGTGCAGCATTTCCTTCGCCCTTATCGCAGACGGAGATCACGAACGTCGGACTCCCGGAGATCTCGCAAGAACCTGTCTCGGATGATGCAACGTTACCGGATTTTCATCAGGGATTCCGATGGATGCTCAGATGGAACAGTATGGAGGTGTAGAATCTCAGTGGTTCGCTCAAGTGTTACCAATTTTATATAAGTGGTGCAGGGTGGTGGGGAATGAAAAGAGGGAAGGGCTCTTGTAAAAAGGGCGGCAGATTGAAGCCGTGCTTTTGTCTATCCACTCTTGCCCAATAAATGTGTCAAGTGCAAGCGGTGCCTCTGTCATTGACGTGGCAACGTTAACGTCAGCCCTCACACTCATAACCGAACCCACGCTGTCGCAATATGCACACATGAAATCGCGGATATGGGTGTATCTGTGTCTAAAAACGTATCTGTACATCTATTTGTGCTGGGTGAGTGACGTTTGGCAACATTTACGTTTACGGGCAGTGAAGTGTTATATTGTTTGGCTTTTTAATACATTTTTGATAGTTTTGGGCGTCCCTTGCCGATGTCTTTATTAATATGCAAAGCCGTTATTGACAGCGACACCTTGAACATATTGCCACCTCGTCCCTTATAACAGAATGCTCGAATAGCAATCGCACATTCTCTTGAACATTTTTAACTGACATATCTTCCCCTTAAACGTCTTTTTTAATATACACCAAACCTACCCATACATTAAATTAAAGTTATTTGTTGCTGAGTTTGTAATTGGAATACTCATAAATTTGAACGAATCAGGTAATTTGCTGTGCATTACAGATCATATTAATTTTAATTTAATCTTTTACTTTATACAAGATATTTTTTTGTATTTCAATATTTTACAGACAAGGGTATGATAATGAACATTTTTTTTTATTTTTGTAAAAGTTCGGTTGGTTTGATAAGTATACATATTTATATACATATGTCAAACTGTAAAGCCTAGAATTTCTTTAAATTTGAAAATGGCATAAATAATTCATAGAATTCACTATTTAAATTTGGCACATAATGTAGTGGATGCGGGCTAACTAGCGTGACATAGTTAGCCAATGTTAGGAACCAATTTTCATTTATCACACCGGTAATCTTCACTTCGATAATATAATTTGTAAGCTTGTTGTTATGGGTTTTATTGTGTGTTTTTTTTTAAATTTAATTTGGAAACTGCATTTGGATGCATCATATTTACTCGGCCTTATACCCATAACTTATTTAATCAAGTCTAAGATTTTTGCCTGCGTCACGTGCAACTGGTTGACTCAATTCAGTGTTCTCGCTGCTTTTGGTTTTTGTAATACCCAAACAACGGCAACGACAAATTGCCTTTCAAGTGTTAATTTGTGCCACAGACACAATTACCTAATACATTTTAATTTCGTTGAGCTAGGGATGCGACAGCGGCTTAGACTAAGACTTGCTTGCCCGAATTGCTGCTGCGCGCTTTTAATTGCCCCTCAAAAATTTCGAGCTGTCATTAATACATACATGTATGTTTATACGTATCTCTTAACTCTGTATTTATACCCTTGCAGAGGGTATTATTATTTTGACCAGAAGTTTGTAACGCAGTGAAGGAGACATTTCCGACCCTATAAGGTATATATATTCTTGATCAGTATCACCAGCCGAGTCGATCTAACCATGTCCGTCTGTCTGTCGGTTGCTATGTAAACTAGTCTCTCAGTTTTAGAGCTATCGGAGTGAAACTTTGCACCGACCATTCAATCTGTTGCAGGTAGAATAAAAGCTGGAACGGCAGGAAAAGGAAAACTTCATCACATAGCTGCCATAGGAACGATTGGGAAAAAGTTCCATAAATGCGTCATTTTTGAAGATATTTAATTTATTATTTAGAAAATTCTATTTAATGACTTTTTTAACATATCCTGAGAGTGTAATCAAAATCGGACCCTTATATCCTATAGCTGCCATAGGAACGATGGGAGAAAATGGGTCATTGAGCATAACCAAAAATCGGATCACTATATCCTATAGCTTTCATACAAACGATCAAACAGTCAGCAAGGGTATTCTAAGCTTCGGGCACCGAAACTAGCCTTTCATTCTTGTTCTCCATTAAAATGTCACGGATTGCAGTTGAGGCGCATTTGGCAACCGAACTTTAATTTTCCTCCCAAGGCAGCAATCGTAGAAATGCAAATGTAATTTATGTATATTAATTATTCTGGGTATTTACCCATTTCAATTTTTTTTAGTATTTGGTTGCCTTGGAATGATCAGAATGTTCTCAAATATTATTAAAACTTGTAACACAAAAAAAACACAATATTTTGTAGCTTATCCAAAGAAAAACAAGACCCTGTACAAATTTGGTTATAAGCAAAATAAATCAAAACCAAAACAAAAAAAATATGTTTACACCGAGTCCGGTCTAGGATTCGAACCCAAGATCTTCGCGCTTTCAGTCAAACGTCGAAACCATTCGACCACACAATATTTTATAAATCAGCAGCTAATACAGTATAAATATATTGAAAGCACACATTTATTCCTATATATATGTATATGAAGGTAGTGGCAGCTGCAGCGGCACTTCCGAGAAAAATTAACCACCGAACGCAAGCGATCTACCGTTTGTTTGAGCAAATAAACAGATTGCTTGTTTTTAGCGACTGTAAACTTTGTGTATTTATTGTGCACTTTCTAATTAACCAATATTGATGAAATTCAGGATCGGTAGAAATCTATGTTTCATTGCATGTGAATTTTTTCCGGTGGGCGTGGCACCTGAAAAAAAATCATCTGCGCAATAATTACGAGAATATGGTTCTTCTAGCTCTTACAGTTTCTGAGATCCGTTCGATTATCCAGACGGACATGGCTATATCGACTCTGCTCTGCCTCCTTCTGCCTGTTACATACATTTGCACAAACTTAGTATAGCCTTTACCCTTTGGGTACAGGATCTAACAATGACTAATAGGATCTATAAATTAATATCACATAATTTAATCTATTTATCGTTTAATAATTTGTTAGATAATTTTCGGAAACAGCGGATAAACTTATTAATAAAGTGTGTTGCTAGCTTTCCATTAGGAAAATAGCTGTATTGAGAGACCTGCCACGTACAGTGGCAATTAATTTCAATAAACGCATTTACTACTGGGCTTCAACTTGGCCGGCCTAAGTGAATTTGCTGGTGCACACCGATAGATCTTGGCCAGGTAGAAAGCTACAGGACAGCCACTTTTTACGAGCAACAGATGCAGCCTTTTTTAAATCCACTTATTAGTAGGAAGAGTGGAATTTGCCAGCAGAAAGACACCAGCGACAATGCAATTTACTCGCGCCGTGCCATTTAATTTACTACCTTCAATGCTGCTCAGTGGTCAGAAAAAGCGGAGGGCAGAGACGAAGCGGAAACCACTGGAGTCGACACAATAAATGCAAACAAATCCCAGTATGCTTGGATAGAAGGGTCCTCAGTTGACTAAATGGGCGGCTGGGCAGCTGGGGCAGGTAAGGCTAATTCAATAGCCTGAGTACCCATTGGCAAGGTCGGAGAATAACCGCTATGTGGCATGATTGCCAAACGCTAGCCAAGGTTGCCAGATGTCACAAAGCAGTTACATTGCCATTTCACAATGACAAAGCCAAAACGTCCAAATATTGGCAAGTGATAAACGAAACACAATAGGCACAAGTTTAATTGTTTATTATGCATGGAGCGTGGCGACTGCCAAAAAAATTCTCAACAATCTGACCTCAAATAATAGATTATCAATAACAACGAAAAATTCATTTTAATAGCAAGTAACTTATTTTAAGAAGGAAGACCATTAAGCCGGAGACAAATCGTATACATTTTCTGTTTATTGGGCTTGTGGCCCGTTTACAAGTTTCATTAGCCCCTGAAAGTTTGCGAATAATATAATTACCTCCCACTCAATTTTCTTAAAAACCCACAGGAACTTTTAAGACACTGACTCCATCAATCAACGCTTTGACAAATAAGCAAATTATTTTAATTTTATTATGTGTCAAATAAGTAATTACCCGCTTGCAACAATCAACGCCACAAGAACGGTACTAACATCCAGTGTAAGACCGGCCCATTACATGGGCTACACGCTCCAAAATCTTTTCGAATTGCACAGAATTGTACCCTGAATTAAGGCAGGTAGTTGCTGGCCTGATTTCCAACGACTCACGTGCGTTTCATAAGGAAGCGGAGCAAATTGCTCCGATACCAGGCCAGTCCTACCCACTTAAGTAATAAATTGGAGATCTTGATGTGTCCCAGCAAATGCCAAAATACGATGTTTTGTAAGGGGATGTATGAGTCAATGGAATGAATTGCGGAAGGCAATACAATTATGGCACAGACGTGCTCACCGCTTGCCTTCGGCCGCTTATTAAAACACGATATTTATCTAGAAATAATATACTATCTGTCCGTTCCCTTGAATCAACGCCACAATAAAACAATATTTTCACCTATTATATATTAGAATAAAACTACGAGATTGTTACCGCTTTCTCTGGAAGATTTTGTTTGGCAACTATTCAAATATCTGGTGAAAGAGAAAGTGGTCACCGAAGGTGATAAGATTTTACTGTAATCGGAATATAGACAACCGTCGCGATCTTTGAACAAGACATTTTGTACTTGTATGCTAGCGGGCTTAGTGTTTGCTGAACCAATGATGTTTATTTTTCCATCACCAAAAAGAGGGGAAAAGGTCATTTATTGCTCGGCGTCTGGGAAGGGGAGTATCGTCAAACCACAGAGCTCACCTTCAGCGGTGGTAGCAAAATAAAAACAAAGTCGAGAAATCGCAACCGCATGACCAAGCGAACTGTGCTGACCATAATTCTAGTTGCACTAAGGTCTGCGTGCATTTAATTATGCAATTTGAGCAAAAAAAAACAAAAACAAAACAAAGAAGCTCAGAAAACAATCAAAAAGTCATATTCGCGAAAGTGCTTAGTGCTTGTTTGATTTCTCGGCTCAACTCTTTATATGCCCCGAGTACCCTAAAAAAGTTTAACAAGAGCCAGACATTCTGTATTAGTCAAATAGTAAACAGGTAAGGCTGTTTCAACGAAGGTGCGAGTTTATTTTTTTTTTCTTTTCTTATGGGTGTCCAAAATCGAAGCCACAAGATATATGGACTTGCCTAGATATACACAAAAGTGTCTCGTCAACGCATGCACGACCTTTTATATATGGCCAAGCCACTGGACAACAAAAACGAGGCAACAACTATGGCTTACGTAATGCTGACCTAGAAAAATTCGCATAAACAAAATTAACGAATATTTGGCTACGCCCTAAAACCTATAAAAGCATTATAAGAACTATGCGCAAAATAAAAAATGTTTTGCTTATTTGGAAACATACATAAGTGAAAACGTGATCAACTCTAGATGTTTACAGAGTGATACTTTGGAATGGCATGTTTATGCGGATTCGATAACCCAAAGTTCTTTGCCGAGAGTACAAATTATAATTAACTTGTAAACAATGCCAGCGGGGTTGTGGAGATCTTTCGGAAATTCTTATCTTAAGAAAATATTTTTTGTTTAGTTTGCTTTTTAAGCATATTTATTGAACAAGCTCTCTGTCATTACCAAGACAATAGAAAAACTGTTGCAAGTAATTCATGAGCAAATCGCTATGGAATATAGTAAGTTTCCTACTCCAAAGAACAATGACCAGAGGGAGCTGCGGGATGTGTATCTAAAATAAAACCTCTCACGCGTGCCATGTAATATAAATAGCTAATAACAGGCTGCAAAACACAGAAACACGCATAAAACGATCATCAAAAGAATCTGTATGTATCGAAAATAATTGAATCCAAAAGTGGTTAATTAAAGCGCGTTCGTCACAAATTAATTTCTCAGGCTGTATGTGAAGTATCGAGCCAATTCGAATTAGTTGACTGAACTTAATTAACACCACTCCCAAATGAACCCGAAACAGCTGAAAACCCGTTTTTGAATTTCCTTCGCAGCCACTCAGAGATGATATGCAAAAGCCAGCTTAAGATTTGCCGGCAGCAGGTTTGGGCTTTGACTTGGCTTTGGCTTAGCCTTTGAGTCTGTCGTTGCCACTGCCGGAGTCGGTGGACACAGCTCCAGTGATAAGCCTAGGTCGCAGTTAAAGGCCCCTCGAAACGTGTTTTTAATAATCATGCGCAACTTTCTTTTCCAGTGCGTTCACATAAATGCCACAAATATCTGGCTGAATATCGAGTGGATGGGCTAGAGAAACTAGCTTAGCAGCCCAGCCAGCTGAAATGGGGTTCGGGAATCTGTGTGTAGGATGTGGCGAATACCTTGAATACTCACTTAATGACTGTTTGCATTTTAGCCGTTCGGTTTGCACGGTTTTGTGATGTGCCAACAATAGTGATTTACGGTGCGTCAAGTTTGCTTAATTTCGTTATCTTCTAGTCAACAAGATGCTGTTAAGCTGTTAAAGAAAATTAATTGCATTTAGTAAACACTCTCCCACAAACACAAAGCCGCAAATTCAACGCTCTTCAAACGGTTACAACTGTCACAACAGAGAGCTTTTAAGTTTCCATTCTAATTTTCATTTATAATTGACTTTGGATTGACAAACTATTTAGCAAGCAATTAATTTACAAGCGCTCCTGCTCACGCAGCACGGAAATTTAAACCAAACGGCCGTAAACTGTTGACAACTCCGTCGAAACACTCCACTCCGTCGATTGCGGTGAACCTAACTCGGCAACGAACGACAACCAATTGAGCTGTGGAGCGACAACGCGCTGCTATATAAAAACAAAAGTGAAAAGTGCCCGAGCCACTGCGGGGAAATTCGGATACCCTATGCAGGTGATTCTGAAGCATAGAATGTTTATTTTTATCCCAGCTAATTTGCACAACATGGTTGTTAAGATGTCAATTAAAGATTTAAAATTATTTGTTTCAAAAAGTTTTTTTTGCCATTCTTAAAAAAAACACAAAAACAAAATGTGAACAGAAGAAGATGATTTACTCTGCCGAATAAATCGCTTGCAGATTTAAATATTGCAAACATACATACCAAGCATAAAGTATTTTGCCTAAATTAACTATTTGTAAAAGCCCGCTTTAGAGGTGACGATAAATAAAACTATGTATATCGATAGCACGTATTGTTAAGAATTCAAGCATTATAAAAGGTATATGCCAAAATTGGTGTGTAACTTAAAAAATCGATTGTTAAATATAAAATACTTAGGTTGTATTACTTGATTTCCTTAATTCCCAAAAGTATGCGACTTAATAAGAATTTATCTTTACATAAAAAAGTAAGTTTCCAGTGAGTTTTTGCTGCTTTGAACGTACTTTAATTTATTTTGACCACAGATGACTCTGGGTTCAGGGTTGACTAAGCGTCGCAAGAGATTTAAATTAATAAATTATGAATTATTAGTAAAGCTTTAAATTACGACCATGAATAAATTAAGATCATACTTGATTGCTGCTTTGAACAATAAAATTTTGTTGATTTTGTTAAGAAAGCAATAAATACATAAGCTTAAATTGTATGATTCTGTAAGCTACAAGGAAGGATGGTAATCTGACTCGTCAGCAATTTTGGATCACATTTGGTGGGATATGTATTATATGAATATATATCCATGCCCCAGAAGCAGGCAATACTTAAAATAATGTTCACCATTATAGTTCCCAAAATTAAAATTTAAAGAATACAACTTCTCTTTGATCCAGTTTTTGTGTTTTTTGCATTTACATACTTTATTAAATTATGCAACTGGTTCAATCACCTTTACATACATCACATGATCGCACATTATATGCGAATATATGAGGGCTTGTTTTAATACTATTTATGTGTTTTTTTACAGCGCATTGATACATTATCCACTCATTCTCAATTATCAAACAACAATCTCTTCAGTGTTTTCCTTTCAAAAATTTCTTAAAAGCGCAAGTGTGTGTATGAGTGTTTAAAAAAATATACTTGTATGCCGTTATATATTATGAAGTAGCAATATTCAGATTACATGGACTGGGTACACATTTGTATACATTTCTTGTTCACTATTTTATCTATTTCGTCTGCTCCCAGTGTTTTAAACAATTTTTGTGTCCTTAGGTAGTAGTAAAGGTAATTAATGGAAGTAAAATTCATTAAGAGTTCTCAGAGTAGGTTGGGTGTGTTATCTAAAAAGCTAGCTAAATAAAATTGCATAAAGGAAAACATGACGATCGTGATCCAATTATTACGTAACTTTGCATTCCATATTCTCGTAAATCGCTTGGAGTAATGACATGAAATTATTGAAAGCTTAATAATTTTTCAAAAATGGTTTCAAAGATAATTCGAGTCTCTAAAATTAGAGTACCTACTTTTACAAGCTCAATAGTGATAAGATCAAGATGCTCAGATCAAAAGTCGAGCGTTGGTCGACCCAAAGAAAAACAAGAAAGGAAGGCTAGCTTCGGTACCCGAAGCTTAGAATACCCTTGCAGACCAGTTGCCTTCAAACCGTTCCGATTGTTGTATGGCAGATATATGATATAGTTATCCGATCTTTGGTTTTTACATTTCTAAAACGGCTTTAATGTCTATGAAACCTTTCTCAAGAATGAATTAATTGTCTTGAAAAACACCAGAGTTATGCACAATGAACCATTTTCTCCCATCGTTCCTATGACAGCTATAGGATATAGTGGTCCGATTTTGATAATACTTTCAGGATATATTAAAATAGTCAATAAATAGTTTCCTTGAAAAATAGCGAATTTATGACACTTTTTCCCAATCGTATGGCAGCTATGTTATGTAGTGTTCCGATTCCGGTCGTTCCGAATCAACAGATTGAAGGGTCGGTGCAAAGTTTCAGCCCGATAGCTTAAAAACTGAGAGACTAGTTTACATAGCAACAGACAGACGGACATGGCTAGATTGACTCGGCTGGTGATGCTGATCAAGAATATATATATACCTTATAGGGTCGGAAATGTCTCCTTCACTACGTTACAAACTTCTGGTCAAAATTATAATACCCTCTGCAAGGGTATAAAAATACATTTATACATAAATATTTTCTTGCGTGTATTTTTATATGATTTCTTCTGTTTTTTACGCTTCCTTGTTTTAGTACTATTATGTAATACAGAGTTACGCTTAGTAGACAATTACAAATTTTCATTTAAATTAAACTAAATTTAAACTTAAATATTTAAAGGGGCGCCTAAAGCGCACGCTATTCTTTTCAATTTTTATATATTGTTGGTTATGCTGCTGGCACAATACCGATAGCTCCGCTACCCATTTGTTTTGCCACAAAACTGTTTTCAGGCCGCGGCCCAGCTGTCCGCCAGATAATATCATAGAACATACGCATTAGAAGATTCGATACGATAGATAATTAGTAACATATGTCGGGCACCTGACCCGTAAGGCGTGTGGAACTCAATGGGCCTGACTTGGAGCTGGTGCTCTGCTCGGGGATGTAACTTGTGTGAGTGAATGTTTGCGGATGAACTAAAAATCTAAAAATAGTATAATATGCATGTCGGATCGTTAGGTAAGCGGTACATCTTTAAAACTTCATAACTAGATTTTGGGTTGGTACAAAGGTACGCATATGGATTTTAATGTTCTCACGACTACACAATAGAGCAGCTATTACTCCATGATTGTTGTGGAGATGACGGCGGCGAAACGCGAGTTTAAGACACGCGGTTAGATGTGTTCCACATGCCGATGGAAAAGGATTGTGATGAGGGTGAGTGTGCGCGTTACAGCAACGTATAAAAAATATTTCGGATGATCCGTGGAAGAGAGTTTAACTACTACCACCTTGTCCCTTGCCGTAGATAAGCTCCTCGCAGATCTTAAGAAGGTCTGCGTTCTCGCGAGACTTTTGCTGAAGCTGCTCTGTCATAGACACCCGCGAGACCTCCTCCTTCTTTAGTAATGCTTTCAGTTTCTTCACCTCGTCCGCATGCTCTCTCGTGTAGGTGTCCAGCTTTTTATTGGCTCTAAATAAAGAAAAATACGTTATTTATATTCAACGACAAACAAACCCACCCACATTTCAAGTTGCTGCATGGCGTGGTTTTTCATCTTGTCATAGCGCTGCTCCTGCATTCGCAAATTATCCATCAATTGTTTCCTCTCTCCTTGTAGAGATTCCTCATTGGCTTTCAGTTGTGAGGTCATTTGTTTGCTCTTCTCGTATTTCCTGCAATATGACAATGTTATCACGGTCCGTCAATGGCCAGTTATACTGGCTTCGGGGAGTGAATCTTACGCATGCAAATCGGAGAATGTCGATTCCAGCGACGTTAAATGATGGTAGTTGGCGTCCCGGTCTGTCTGCACTTCCTGCAACTGCCGCTCATAGCCCTGCGCCAACTGCTCCTTCTCGCTGATCAGCTCCGCAATGGCCTTCTCGTAGGCTTCGATGACGCCGCTGTGATGAAGAAAATCTTACGCATTTGAAAACTGTTTTTGAAATTTAATTTAGCAGCTAGAGAATCTACTGATCAAATTTCATATCTATATACCCTTGCGACTAGTATTATAATTTCCGCATAGACATATCCAAACCTAAAAGGTATCATATTCCTGATCAGCATCATCAGCCGTCGATTTAACCATGTCCGTCTGACTGTCAGTCCGTTGGTCGGTTTGCTATGCAAACTATTCTTAGCTTTAAAACTATCGGGCTGTAAGTTTGCATCTCTGTTGTAGGTTTATAAGACGAAAAGGCTTTAATCGGAACACAGCATCAATTATCGGTCATAAAAACAATTGAGAATTAATTTAGTTGTTAAAGATAATATCGTGCCATTTGACCGTGCGGTTTGAGAGCAACAGGTCTGCAAGCGTCTAAACTAGGGCCCCAAAGCAAGCCTGCATATACATACATAGTATACAATAAACAGTACGATTTCGATTAAACTACAGAGTAAGTATTCATTAATAGGCTAATACAGACAGGCAGGCAGACAAAGCTAAATTAACGTGGTTACGAGTTAATATATATTTTTATGAGGTCAGAAATGTTTACTCGATTGCAATGAATTTTCAGGCATGGATTTATCAACTGAGATTATTTTTCTAATAAACGCGTATACATTTTATAGGGCCGGAAATGCTCCTATCTTAAAGTGAATTATTTGGGATTCAGAATGAATACCACAACATTAAAAGTTTTGACCCAGAAAATTTTTACTTATAAAAATATTTAATAGAAATTCTGTATTATTAACGTAAATATGCATGTGCAGATTGAGTATGCTTAAACAAGAAAGGAAGGCTAGCTTCGGTACCCGAAGCTTAGAATACCCTTGCAGGCTAGTTGCTTTTAAGCCGCTCAATCGTTTGTATGGCAGCTATAGGATATATTAATCCGAGTTTTTAAATTTCTAAAAAGGCTTTACTGTCTATGAAAACTGTTTTTCTCAAGAATAAATTAATTGTCTTGAAAAACACCAGAGTTATGCTCAATGACCCATTTTCTCCTATCGTTCCTATGGCAGCTATAGGATATAGTGGTCCGATATGGATGAAACTTTCAGGGTATATTAAAATTACTATTAAATAGCGTTTTTTAAGAAATAAATAAAATATCTTTAAAAATGGCGAGATTTTGGCACTTTTTCCCTAACGTTCCTATGGCAGCTATGTGATGTAGTGTTCCGATTCCGGCCGTTCCGACTTATATACTAACTGCAACAGATTGAAGGGTCGGTGCAAAGTTTCAGCCCGATAGCTTTAAAACTGAGGGACTAGTTTACATAGCAACCGACAGACGGACAGACAGACGGACATGGCTAGATCGACTCGGCTGGTGATGCTGATCAAGAATATATATACTTTATAGGATCGGAAATGTCTCCTTCACTGCGTTACAAACTTCTGGTCAAAATTATAATACCCTCTGCAAGGGTATAACAATTTGTATTCTCATGGCGACTCACTTAAGTTTTGCATTGGTTTTGTCCTTCTCTGTGATTCGTTTGATGAGCGCCTCTTCGCGCTGCTCCGCCTCTTTAAGTTTCTTCTCAATATCCTCGGATCGGGTACTAAAGTAGATTAACAACTATATATGACTGTTTTTCATCCTCTAAAATTGCACTTACACTTCATTTTTTATTTTCTTCTCCAGGTCATCCATGTTGTTATAGTTGTGGGACTTGTCCTCCGTGTTAAGGCTGATTAGGGACCAAACATAAGTCTTCGATCGATAAAGTCACCCAGACCCCAGATACTCACTTGGAATTATCGAAGGTTTTGTTGCAATCGTTGTCAATGACGTCCACACTCATTTTAGCATGCTTCTGCAAAAAATCGAGGATTATTAGACATAAATCGAATTAAATTATTATAAAAGAAAATAATGTTTGTAGACTTCTTAAATATTTCCCTTGACCTTATGGTCTTAGGTTCATTTAGGCTACTTAGGTTAGGCTAACTTACTTTTGTTCTATCCACAGTAGGCTTATAGTCCAACTTCTTGGCGGTTTCTTTTGCACTTGCTACGATTCCAAACAACTGGTTCGCGCCACTTGTTTCGTGCTCTTCCAATGTTGGGCTAAGCGCTCTGTTCTGGTTCTGGTTCGATCCCAGGATATTTAGCAGCGCCTGCTCTTGTTGATGCGGATGATTCACGGGAACTGGTGCTCCAAGGAGTGGGTCGAACTTCAAAAGTAATGAACTACGGTCGATGGGCGCATTATTGCTGCCTTTCGTGTACAAATAATCAAAATCTGATGAGTTCAGTATTACTATGAAAGTTTTTTGTCGATTGTGAGAGTGCGTTTTTGTGTTTGTATGAGTGCATGCGCGTGTATTTTGTGTTGTTGTAAGAGGAAAAAAAAGAAATACAAAAATAATAGTTAGTCACGGAATTTGCCGTCGTATTAAGGCGATTTCTTTTGATCCACCCTTCAGGAATGGTCCATTATATGCAAAACTAAATTATATGGTCAAGGACTGGATAAAAGGGTCCTTAAAATGCAGTACAAGGGCTAGACATGAAAACTATGAGAAATACTTTCGTCATTTTGGATGATCTTACACCATACAAGGTCTGTTCAAAAAGTATCGCGAATTTTGTGTTTTTTCAAAAATTATTTATTTATTTATGAATATCTATTTTGTCCCCTTTAAAATAATCCCCATTAGATATTATACACTTGTGCCAACGGTTTTTCCAAACTTCGAAGCACTTCAAAAAATCATTTTTTTTAATCTTGTTCAGCTCCTCCTTCGATGCCGTCTTTATCTCGTCAAGCGTAGCGTAACGTCGTCCTTTCATGGGCCTCTTCAGTTTACGGAACAAGAAAAAGTCACAGGGGGCCAGATCTGGGGAATACGGTGGCTGCGGCATCATGAGTGTGTTGTTTTTGGCCAAAAAGTCGCGCACAAGCAACGATGTGTGAGCAGGTGCGTTATCGTGGTGCAAAAGCCAATATTTGTTCTTCCACAAATCCGGCCGTTTCTGGCCGTATTCCATATTGACCGTTCTTCCGTGGCAAGAACTCATGATGCACCACGCCCCTGCAATCGAAGAAAACTGTCAGCAAAACTTTCACATTCCACCGAACTTGGCGCGCTTTTTTCGGTCTTTGTTCGTGCGGCAGCTTCCATTGAGAAGATTGAACTTTGGTTTCCACGTCATAACCGTAAACCCACGATTCGTCACCAGTTATGACCCTCTGGAGCAAGTTTGGGTCGTCGCGGACAGAGTTTAACATCTCATTAGCAATGTTCATGCGATGCTGTTTTTGGTCGCAATTGAGCAATTTTGGTACGAATTTCGCGGCGAAAAATCGAAAACGATACAAAACACGTGTAAGCAAAGCAGCTGTCAACAATTAAGTGAACATTAAAAATGGCCGAGCTTGTCGGCATAAGTGAGAGACATGTGTACCAACATAACGCCACAAAAAAATCGAAATTCGAATATACGTAACCCGCGTAAATTCAAAATTCGCGATACTTTTTGAACAGACCCCGTATTAAAATTATGGCATTTTCAGGTCAGGTTAAAATAGTCATTAAATGAGACTTTCAGGATAGGTTAAGATAGCCATTTAATTTATCAAAAACAAGAAAGGAAGGCTAGCTTCAGGGCCCCAAGCTTAGAATAAACTTGCACACCAATTGCCTTCAAGCCGTTCGATCGTTTATATATGGAATATAGTTTCTCGATTTTTGGTTTTTAATTGTATAAAACGGGCTTAATGTCTACAAAAATATATTTTCCAAGAATGCATAAATTGTCTTCAATAACACCAGAAATATGCTCAATGACCCAATTTCTCTCATCGTTTCTGTGGCAGCTATAAAATATAGTGGGCCGATTTTGATAATACTTTCAGGATAGGATAAAATAATAATTAAATTGTTATCTTAACAAATTGGGAATTTATGGCGCAATTATTATCACAATCGTTCCTATGGCAGCTATGCGATGGATGGTTCCGATTCCAGCCTTTCCGACTTATATACTACCTGCAACAGATAGAAGAGTGACTGCAAAGTTTCAACCTGTTAGCTTTAAAACTGTGAGACAAGTTTGCGTAGACACAGACAGACGGACATGGCTAGATCGACTCGGTTCGTCATAGTGATTCAAGAATACATATATTTTATAGGGTCGGAGATGTCTCGTTCACGGCGTTGCAATCTTCTGGTCAAAATTATAATTCCTTTTGCAAGGGTATAACAGTTTACTTTTTATTGGTTAGAAGTTACGAATTACTTCCATTATCATTCACGCTGAATCACTTCACACATAAATACTAGCCTACACGATCATTAATTTCTTTTTAATCGTTGTCCTTTTATAATAAATAAACAAGTCAGGACATTACAGTCGAGTTTCGCGATTGTTAAAGACCCTGTACCAATTTGCAATTTCTCCTTCACTGCGTTACAAACTTCTGGTCAAAATTAGAATACCCTCTGCAAGGGTATAGAAATACCGATTCTGGTCTGGGGCTCGAACCTGAGACCTCTGTGAAATCAGCCAGACGTCCTAGCCATTGGACCACCATATACTTTTCGAAGCAGTAGCTAATATAGTATAAATATATTGAAGGCGCACATTCATACATATGTTTATGAAGGTAGTGCGTTCTCAGCGGCTTTTCCGAGAAAAATCAATCAACTAACTCAAGCGATTTACCGTTTCTTTGAGCAAATAAGTAGATTGCTTGTTTTTAGCGCCTGTAAACTTTGCGTATTTATTGTGCGCTTTCTAATTAACCAATCCAATTTTCAGGATAGGATTAAAATCCATCTGCGTAATAATTAGGAGAATCTGCACTGGTAATATGGTTATTCTAGCTCTTACAGTTTCTGAGATCCTTTGGTTTATCTAGACGGACTTGGCTATATCAGCTCGTCATGCTGATCAATAATATATATACTTTGTGGGGTCTGCCACGCCTCCTTCTGCCTGTTACATACATTTGCACAAACTTAATATACCATTTAACCTTTGGGTACAGGGTCTAAAAATAAAAATAAAAATAAAATAAGAAAGGGCTTGGGGGACAGGAGCTTAAAATACCGGTTTAATTTTTATGGGACTTTCAGGATATGGTTAGTTCAAATAGTCATTTAATAGTAATTTTGATGTGGTAATTCGATTCCGGTGACGGACATGACTAAATATATTTCGTTTTAAGGGTCGAAGATGTGTCCTTTAATGTGTTACAAACTTCTGGAAAAAATAATAATACCCTCTGCAAGGGTAAATTAAATTTTTTGCAATCTTTTTTACAGGGTTCTTCGCATTTTGTGACTTTCAACAAATATGAGACGGTAGAAAGAACCAAGACAAACACAAAAATGAAATATTGTATAACTCAAACCTAATCCAAGATGCCGAGGGGCAGGGAAACAAAAATAAGGTGTGCCTGTTTTGCAGAGGCCTCAGTTTATTTACATATGTAAATTGAAAATAAGTTGAGTACTTTTATGAAAACACAATAAATATGAACATATACATTTATAAACAAATTTTCTTGAATTATTTTGAATATACATATTTTAATTATTTTTGCGATTGGATTCGAAGGCATGCAACTTTTAAAATAAATAATCATCTTCTTTATCAATTTCGGTTAACACTTTTTTTCGATTTACCTAATGGTAATGTATAAACAAATGACAGACCATCGATGGTCCTCATTGGCGGCTTTAAAAATAGTAGTCACTGAGAATCCCGGGCAGGCCCGGTTAGTTTCTGAAGCCTAAATTCAGGTCATTTTGCAGCCAGCATTTTTAGTTTTCCGCATTTTGTTTTTAATGTCAAAACAGACAAACAAACCAAAACAAATGAAAACGGCGACTTGTGAGTCATTTTATGCAATCGACTGAAGGTTTCCAATTAGGTTGAATGACGGACCATGTAGAGACGGATAAGGAGAAGGCGGCGCAGACGGAGCAAAGCTGTGAGAGAAAATGAGAGCAAGAGAGTTTTTCACATAATAATGTTAGCCGTGACCACGCATCGCCTTCACATACACACACACAAACACATGCCGAGAGTGAAACAATAAAGTTTCACGCTCTCACTCTCGCTTATTTTTTCCCCAAAACTTGGGAGTCTTGTCTTGTGGTATTATTAATGCTTATTTGTTGTTTTTTTTATTCATTTCGGGCCCAACTGCTCTTTAAATATCCAATTTCTAAAACTTGGATTGGTTAAAAATTATTAAGAGGGTTTAGTTGGTCTGATAAATAAACAAAATTATCCGTTTCTAATTGTTTTTTAAATTTACATTTGCGGATCCAGCAGTTTGGCACTTCAAGTCCAAAGGGGAAGGAAACAACAACAAGCGCAAATAAAAAGACGGCAGAGCGACAACGTCAATTGTTGAAATCTAACTGAAATGGAATTTTGTATTGCTTACATTTCTTTGAGTAATTCCAATAAGAAAACCAGCGCACACACGCGAGCAAGAGAGAAGCGAACGGGGACAGGCAAGCCTGAATTGTGACTGGAGTGTATGACAGTGACGCGTAAGCAGCAAAGAGCAAGTGCGCAGAGAGCAAAAAGAGAGAACCCTGTGTACTCGTAGTCTGTGCGGAGTTTGGCTCCCCCACCTTACGGCTACCTATTTGACTATCTCATTTCAGAGAGCGCTCTGCAGCTGAGATTTAAAAGTGCACAGCCGAGTTCTAACTGAATTCCTATTCGCGTATGTTGAGTATGTGTTTGTATAATCGGGAGAAAAAAAGAGCTAGACGACAATGATTTTTGACTAAGGGAATACAAAAAAAAAATGCACAAATTTAAGATAGGTAAGACACTGTCAATTTTTAAAATTATACTATTTAAAGTATATTAAATTTATTCTCAAACGTGAAATCCGAAAGAAAGATATAAAAGCATTGAGGATAAAAGATGTAGTCTTCTGTTTATTATGAAAGATACAAATTTTTATTTATAGGTTATCGAGCGTTCACTGTTAACATATTCTATCTTGCACATATAAACAAAATTGAGAGCAGTGAAAAATCTCTCAGTTGCTAATGTGTGAGTTTGGGGAAGATAGTCAGAGTTGCATTTAGTTGTTCAGCGATAACGATATATTAACCGCCATCACAATCTATTTGAGAAATATATTGTTTCCTCGTTCATTTTATGCAAAAAAATCACATAAAATCCCTATATTTCATACTTTAGCAATTATCTAATTGAGCGATGAATTTCTTTAATTATTCAAAAATATGAATGTGCTCATTAGGTCACAAGTACGAATTCAATTCCTTTGTGTGAAAAAAAAAAACCAAAAATCGACAGCAATTCATCAATTAGACAAAAAATAGGTCAAACCGACTGCGTCTCTTTGCCTTCTCTTTGCGATGCCGCACATGCGATATTTGCTGATAAGGGCTCCAAATTGAGAGCACTTGAATTGGTGATAGAGAGATTCAAAGAGACTGATAAAGTGAGCGGCTCTCACGCTGTGTAGGATGACCGAAAAGTATAGAGGTTAATGCATTTTCTGGCACAGAAAAAAAAAACGTTGCAAAAAAACCGTTGCAATTATAACAAGACCAGAAACAGGAACACAAATTTAAAAAAAAAATCGTTTTTTTTATTAACTTCACTGATAACAAGAAAGGAAGGCCAGCTTCGGTACCCGAAGCTTAGAATACCCTTGCAGACCAGTTGCCTTAAAACTGTTCGATCGTTTGTATGGCAGCTAAAGGATATAGTGATTCGACTTTTGGTTTTTGATTTTCTAAAAGGGATTTAATGTCTATGAATTCTCAAGAATGAATTAATTGTCTTGAAAAACACCAGAGTTATGCTCAATGACCCATTTTCTCACATCGTTCCTATGGCAGCTATAGGATATAGTGGTTCGATTTTAATGAAACTTTCGGGATATGTCAAAATAGTCATTAATAAATGTTTCCTAGGAAATAAATAAAATATCTTTAAAAATTGCGAGTTTATAGCACTTTTTCCCAATCGTTCCTATGGCAGCTATGTGATGTAGTGTTCCGATTCCGACCGTTCCGTTTTATATACTACCTGCAACAGATTGAAGGGTCGGTGCAAAGTTTCAGCCCGATAGCTTAAAAACTGAGAGACTAGTTGACATAGCAACCGACAGACGGACATGGCTAGATCGACTTGGCTGGTGATGCTGATCAAGAATATATATACTTTATAGGGTCGGAAATGTCTCCTTCACTGCGTTACAAACTTCTGGTCAAAATTATAATACCCTCTGCAAGGGTATAAAAATAATAAAAATGCAGTTAATTGACATTGTGGGGATGCGGTTTTTATACCCTTGCAGAGGGTATTATAATTTTGACCAGAAGTTTGTAACGCAGTGAAGGAGACATTTCCGACCCTATAAAGTGTATATATTCTTGATCAGCATCACCAGCCGAGTCGATCTAGCCATGTCCGTTTGTCTGTCCGTCTGTCTGTCCGTCTGTCGTTTGCTATGTAAACTAGTCCCTCAGTTTTAAAGCTATCGGGCTGAAACTTTGCATCGACCCTTCAATCTGTTGCAGGTAGTATATAAGTCGGATCGGCCGGAATCGGAACACTACATCACATAGCTGCCATAGGATTGATTGGGAAAAAGTGTCATAAATTCGCCATTTATAAAGATATTTTATCCATTTCTTAAGAAACCCTCATTAATGACTACTTTTATATATCCTGAAAGTTTCATTAAAATCGGACCACTATATCCTATAGCTGCCATACAAACGATCAAACAGTTTTAAGGCAACTGGTCTGCAAGGGTATTCTAAGCTTCGGGCACCGAAGCTAGCCTTCCGTTCTTGTTTTTTCTTGCTTACTGCTTGTTGTTTTTTCATAATTCTCGAGTTTTCCCCAGCAGGTTTCCTATCCTCAATTTAAAGTTTATGTTTATTGCCTTGCATGTGTGATGGGTTTATTTTTGAAGTTAGATTTGAAGTTAAGTCTCGAGGAGTTCAAGGCATCCATAATATTTAAAGTTCAATAGTTCTAGTCTAGAGGCTGGAGAGGAATTTAACAATACTGGTCACAGACGAGCCCAGTTGTAAGAAACTACTGTCAAAGTTCTTAATCAATTCATGCTTTCGTATTAGTTTGTGATTGATTAAGATAACTAAAATAACAAACGCCTGTGCTTTGTTTTTTAGAGGAAATTCCGAATCCGAATTAAAAACCTAATATTAACACCTATCGGGTCAGTTAATGCTAATAATGCTGTATTTTCCCATCTGACCAATTTGGTTAAATATAAATTAATTTAAAACTGTCTTGAATAAATCAGTTGTTCCTTAAAATAGAACTTATGAAAAGGTTACTACGATGGGTTTGATTAATAAAGCTAAACTGTATAGGCATGCGATAATTTTACAGGACATAAATAAATGAACTTACAATTTTGGTTTCCAGCGCTATCTTGGAATTCGACGTCGAAGAACTGCTCCTCCCCGCCAGCTACGCTATACTTGTTCCTTCCCATCGCAACACCTAATCCTCCTGTGGCATTCGTCTTCAATTTGGGCTGGTTCTGGAAACCACTACTGGTGAACTGAGGCGTCTTGAACATGTCATCCGTAACGGGGGATACAGCACCAAAGTGCTGCACAAACACGTCGTCCTTCTCGTCACTGGCACTCAAAGTGGCTTGCTCCTTGGCGGACAGAGTCTGCTCCTCCAGAACAACGGTAGTGTTACCCAGCGTCGGCACCCGGGAATTATGCTCCCCATGAATGGAGCCTCGGTTCAGATTTTGATGCGTCGGAATCGACGGGGATGTTAAACCAGCAGGTCTTAATGTCTCAACTTCGTCCACGCGTATTGAGATATCTACATCCATGGCCTCAAACTCCTCGCCAGCCATGCTTTCCTCGGTGGCCTCGACCGCCGGTGATGCATTCGGCTCCACGCAGAAAGTGCGTCGCGGCTTATCCTTTTCCTGCTCCAAACAGAAAGTTCTTCGGGGAGTGGCCTCCACTTTTTCTTCAGTGGACATTATTACAGAGAGGGTGCGTCGCTGCTGTTCTTCCGCGGAATCCAGGGATACGGCAAATGTGGCTGAGCCCTGATGAGTGGCTTCCTCTGGTGTGATCTTCATCCGCATACTGCTATCGAAGGATCCATTCATTGAAATAGGCGACATCTCATTCATGGGAAGGGACTCGTTGAGCGGCTTCTCTGGACTGGGCTGCGTCACCTCAATGACCATAGGCGATCTGGCTATCGCTCCAGCACCACAGTTGCTCTGCTTGCAATCCCCTGAAGGCTCAACCACAGCCTCTTCTAGGTAGGCCATCTTCTCGCTCTCAGGAGGGCCTTGTGGAGAGCGTGGAAAGTGGGAATGGAGCTCCGCGGGTCCTCTAACGGGGAAATTAGGAGAAATTGTTCCCTGGGGAAAAGCTGAGTGGCCAGCATTTATCTCCACGGAAATCGGCGTCGTGGATAGCACCTGAGTGGGTTTTATTGATACCAATGGTAAGGGGTGCGCATACTGATCTGCTTTTTCTTTGATCGCCGTCTCTTGCTTTGAAACATTATTTTTTGCTGAATCCTCCGCATCCTTATTGTCGGGCAGAGGCAGCTCTTTAAGGACCATGTACTGCAGTTCCTCGGTTGACTTAGGACGTTGTGTGGGTATGGGTGAGGACAAGGCCAGTTCCACCTTCTTTGGCTGATAGGTAGGTATTGGAGGAGAAAGCGAAGCTGCTGGACGGAATTGGAATGATGGCTCCAACCCTGGACTCATGTCTGAATCTTTTACCTTAGCATATTTTTCCTTTTCTTTCTCGTGTGATAGATCAACTCCAAATGAGGGATCTTTTTCCAAGCAAAGTTTCGAAAGAAAATCCTGTGACTTCTGCTGATGCTCTGGAAGAGGCTGTGACTCCAGATGTAAGTGCTCCTGAGACATTTTTAATAACTTCTTGATCTGCTGCTGCTGCTTATTAACTGGAGTTTTCTCCTTTTCGGTAGACGGTGTTGAGTGTTTTATTTCTTTGCATAGTTCCGCATTAAGCTCCTCCGGCCTCTGCTTTTGCTCAAGCTGACGATTGCACAGAGACTTCGGAAGTTCCTCAAAATTCTCTGTTAAATCCTTTAACTGCTGCTGCTCCTCCCCAACTGTTTTTTCTTCATGTGGTGGCTCCTGCACCAGCTCATTTTGCTGGTCTGTTTTATGCAATTTTTTCGATTCCTTTTCCTTTACTGCTTTCTTCTCTAGGATCGATTCCTCCTTCTCAACTGCAAAAGCAGACTGGGTTACTGATGTCTGTTCTACAGACGACTGCTCCATTCTCTTCAGTTTGGCACTTTCGTTCAACGGCACTGGATTCCCAGCGAAAATCGTCTGGGTTTCAGGGAGGAACTGCTGCTGCAGCATCCGATGATCCTCCGGTCCTAGGACATCCTTTAGCATTTCCATGGTTTCGTTAATATCATCCACATCCATAGGCTCGTAGCTAACGTTGGCCTTGCTGACAGCCAATGGATCGTCGGATCTGTTTTCTAATGTGGACGTTGATGTGTTGGATATCTGCTGCTCTAAGACTTCGTTGAGGGCGCTAGAGTAGGCCTCCAGTTCAGACCTATCCCCTGAGTACCGATCGGTGTGCAACGAAAGGCATTCTACGAACACATCCGAGCACGATTGATCTGCTATCAGTTTAGCTGAACAAATTTTAAAAATAAAGATTCAGAAATTTAGATGTTATTTGCATATATAAAATTAAAATACTTTCTAATTTAAGTCTTCAAAAAGTATTAAAAGTGTATATATTTTTTATATGTATATATTTATGTAT
>JAJJHY010001781.1:190630-266027 GCA_021224005.1 Drosophila setifemur
ATTCATTTACTTACGCTCAATTTCGTCACTTAGAGGAGATAGTTCTGGAATTTGCATTTCGTCGAACTCAGGAATACCTCCAAATTTCGAAGTCGCATCCACATCCAGCTTAAAGCAAGCTGTTGCCACAGTCTTGTGGCCCAAAGAAGCGGCCATAGCCTTCTGATCCATGCTCGCTGGCTTGGGACTGGCCTTCATCACAAGTGGACTCAGCTGTAAAAAGAGAAGCGCAATTAGGTACATAAAACCAAAGAAAACTAATTACAAATTGTTTATCGCGTGCCTCATGATTCGGAAGAAAAGTTATGAAAAATAAGAATGGGCAAACAGATAAAATCAACATAATTCAAACAATTGCCAGACGTCAAATGTAAACAACTCAAAATAATGAGGATGCGAATCATCACATCACAAAGATGGCCATGATCACGTGCAGCAGCTGTTTGGCCATTCTGTTCTGATTTGTTCACACATATTTTGTCTGAAGAGAAGGCAGGGGACTTTCACCGGGCTTTTGACAAAAATTGGACATATCTGAGCTTAAGGTGGAATGTTCTAATTAATTGAACGCCCTTCACCCATTATGCATTTTGGCCGATTTAACTAAACATTTTAAATACATATATAATTCAAATTCATGTAATCTGCAATTCATTCGAGCTAAGGGCATTACATTAAATACTTGCCACATTGGGGCCCAATAAGAGCACACTAACATATATGGCCCATCCCCAACGAAATCGGCGGCGCAGTCGGTCAGCCGACAAGCGAATGTCATTAAAATAAAAGCCAACCAAGACGCGAATATAAGGAGTGGAGGATCGAGGAAGGGAGAGGACAGTGTAACTAGGTCGGCGAGCGTCGACGTTTGTGCAGTGCGAAGTGAAAACCTGAACAAGAGGCGGATTTGTTTGAACCGGCCCGGTCCGGATGCATCGTTTTACTGTCTATTCAGGGCCTTGGTGCAATGGTGTACGGGATGAATTTAATTATCGCGCAACAACCACGACGATTTCAGCAAGGTCGTGGTCTTAAGGTCAATCTTTGGACATGATTATAATCAATACACACATTTAAAAAATTCTCAACATATTTTGGAGACATACCTCGCCACTCATCGCCTGCAAGTGCTCCATTTCGATGGCACTCACTTGGTTTAAATTCACGTTGATCTTACTAAGCAGCTGCTGAATAGTCTCCTTGTTGCTGTTTGGAGGGGATGTTTTTTCTATTGCGGTCGGGAGAGGGTTCACCATCAGAATGTGTTGCTCCTCGAGAAGCAGCAGATCATCCGAAGCAGAGTCAAGCAACGCGCTCAAATCCGGCGATTCGGCGGTGTCCCTTGAAGACACAGCTTCCCGGGTACTGACAGCCTTAGAGACTTCCATAGCCGTTGACTGGGCACCACTGCTGGTCATGCTTATGGGTCGCTTGATGATGTTAGCGAGAAAGTCCATTAAAAGATCGCTTAAAGAGATTCATCTACGCACGATTAAATTCCCAGACGCTTCACGGTTCACTCGATTCCAAAAACTTATCGTCGATCGGGTTATTGTTTTTTCCTCTTTTTGCGATTTACGTTCTGGCACAGATTTCGGCTTGCCTACTCGGAAAACTGTCAACTGAGATATTCACATATATGCACATTATATTGGAAAATCGGTGAGCTTCTCGCGACTCGGCGCCGCGTGCGTTCCTCGCTGGCTCCTGATCTTGTCTGTCTTTGAAATCAATTTAAAAATATTTTCGTTTTCAATTTGCTTTGCTACGCTTAGCGTCGTCGTCACACAACATCTATATGTGTGAGTATGGATGTATGAGGAGATAGAGAGCTATTTGTTCGAATGGCATCCACAAAAATTGTCCGGATGTTTTTATGTAAGTAATGTGTGTGGATCGTCTCTAGCACTCATGTCAGTAATCTCACTTCATAAGTGAGATACCCTATATTTGTACATGCTGCTCCCCCTCTTTTATGATCGGCCATCACTCAAAAACACAATATCTGGATTGTATCAATATACACATATTCAATTCTTATTTAATCTTAGAATACACATAATTACTATGGTACTTTAAGTTATAATTTTAATTTATTTAATTTCGATAAATATAATAAGCACTGATATTGTACAATTTATTTAGAATTAATTTAAGAGCATTAAGCCTTTTGACTTTTAATAACTGAGTAAAAAAAAAACAGTATCAAAAAAATGTTTATTTAAATCGATAAACTTCAGAATATTAGATTTTAAGAAAATAAAATGTATAAAAATGTAATGGAGAATACAAATGTAAAATAATAATTAATCGTATATCTAATAAAAAGTATTAGAAATAATCCTTTGGTGGTATTATTTTTTACGAAGGCTTACATCACAACTCGGACCACTTCTCAGTTCGATAGCCCGTCGATTGGGACAATTTATTGCAATTTATATAATTTGATCAATTTTTTGTATTACAATGCGGATCCTAGACGACAACCGCCTTAGGTGAACTGCAGTGGCAAACTGAAAAACTAGACATACTCAAGTCGAGGGCGGTCTCAGGCAGAAGTGCAAAACATCGCAAATAAGGTGAAACACTTAGCGAATGGCTTGAAAATAAATTAAAGTCTTGGCCCTGCAGCCATGGCTCTGTACCAATGTGGATGCCAAGTGACATGCAATCCCACTGCCATTGTTGCGCATCACGGAGCACTCGAAGTCAGTTGGGGAAGTGCTCCACATTGCTTCACGGCTGACTTTGCATATTTCGCGAGAAACGTCTGCCACTGAAACAGAATCCCAGACGATGGGCCATGACTATGTGCAAGTGTTGGATGTTGGCGTTACCAACCATCGCGTGACAGCTGACAAGATACTCGTATTGCCGTTTGCAGCTGAGAGGTGCGGATTGGGACCCAACGCCTGGCCTAGTGGGAAACCTTGAAACAGTGGACCGGGATGAGCTATAAATTATTTTAAAATTGCAATAAAATGTACTAGGGCACAAAGCCAGTTTAAAGCTTTTAATTATAAATTCTAAAAAAATAACCGTTAGATTTTGTTGTTATACCTGGAATTACAATTTATATGACGCCCATTATGGTTTAACCGATTTGACTGAAATTGTAATACCCAATGAAACAAACAGAACAAATTTTAAGCAATTAACAGGGGAATACTCGACTATGAAACAAACCAAAAATAGGCGAACAATAAATCTACCCAACTATATTTTGAAGAGTCTACATGCGCAGGTTTTCCAAAGCGATTATTGTTGGATAAAATGGGGAAACGAAATTTAATTTAAAAACAACGTATTTCGTAAGCACTGTTTTGGAAAAAAAAAAATCAAAACTATTACTCCACAGACCAAGTGATCCCCATTAGACTGTTTATATATTCAGATCTCAAAAAAGCAATGCATTTGGATTTACAATATACAAACGCAGTAAAACTCATAAGTGAATCTTTCTGTAACTGAGTTCAGCACATTATCCATACACGTTATGTTCGGAATGTGCCCCTCATATCGTCTTAATTTAGTATGAAAACAATATATCCCAGAATTTTTTATCTTCTATCACTTACTCTTTTACACAAGTTTTTAATAAACAGACGAATCAAAAATAATCTTAAAAAGATTAATTCTTTATTTCTGATAGCCTGAGAATTTTATAACAGATACTCAAATTGTTTGTGGTATGATCAATAAACATCTGAACAGTGGGGAATCTGAAGAGGTCGTAGTATTAGCAGATATCCATATATATCTGCATTTAATGTATTTACATTTTGCATACCATAATCTCTGCCCCGTTGTTCAACTTGATATGTATGTTATTGGCCGGGGCCCTGGAGATCTTTGTCTTGTCTGGCTTATTGCCCATTCTCGGGTGGATCTGGTTCGCCTAGACTTCTGGATACTACATATACTGAGCACTGAAGGCGATCAACGCCGGGAGAACACTGATCTAACAGAACAGTTCGTCGGCAGCCGCAATAACAGCTGCCATAAAGCTTATAAATAAGTACAATCATTATATACACAATGTATTATTTTCAGAGAGGAAAGCCGCACAAATAGCCTGGCCCGTGATTGAAAATTTATACACAAATACATATATTCCAGAAATGATAGGAGTGGGAGGGTACTTTCCAGAAAGTCAATGTTGAAAGTCAAAGTCGCGACCACCAAGCTAACTGATATCCACTAACCTTTACGCAGCCATCATTCTTGTTGATCTCCCGCAAAACTCCGCGTCCGCTTCCGCCCGTTTCCAATCCCATTCCCACGCCGAGGTCCGCCGCATCGAATTCCATGACAAGTAAATTGAAGTTTGCTGCAGTACTTTATCAACCAGTTCCCTACAATAAGCAATTATCACAAATAATGGCACAGGCAATACAGCTAAATCTTTGGCATGAGATTTTTTTGAGTGACGCGAATTAGCTGTAAAATGCCGCTACAATTTAAAGATGCATAATTGCAGTGTGACCGTATTGTGGTGACACAAAATACCAATCCGTTAAAAAAAATATTAAGGTAACAAATATAAAAATATTTAGTCATTATAGTTGAGTATTTACTCTACGTAATTGGCAGTTACATGTTATGCCTTTGGTGGATACCATTTGACGGATTGAAGAACAATTTGCCACAAAAAGGTGCTTAAAGTGGATCCCTTAATCCCACCAAAAAAACAAAATATATTTTTTTCACACTCAAACGTGGATATTCAAATTGTTAGACCCTGCACCCAAGGGGAAAGGGTATATTAAATTTGTGCAAATGTATGTAACAGGCAGAAGGAGGCGTGGCAGACCCCACAAAGTGTAAATATTTTGATCTGCATAATGAGCTAAGTCGATATACATAGCCATGTCCGTCTGTCCGTCCTGATGAACGAACGGATCTTAGCAACTGAAAAAGCTAGAGTAACCATATTACCAGTGTAGATTCTCCTAATACGGACGCAGCTGAAGTTTTTTTTTTCGTTTACACGTCCACCGCCCCCGCAAATTGTATTTTAATGTTTGTACTGCACTGCACTGCACAATTATCAAGCTTAAATTTTCAATTGTAAAATTCACATGCAATTGGAGCAGGGATTTCCACCGATCCTGAAAACTTCGTCAAGATTGGTTAATTAGAAAGCTCACAAGAAATACTCAAAGTTTACAGGCGCTAACAACAAACAATCTGTTTATTTTCTTAAACAAACGGTAAATTGCTTGCGGTCGGTAGTTACTTTTTCTCGGAAGTTCCGCTGAGAACGCACTACCTTTATATATATATATGTATGAATGTGCGCCTGCAATATATTTATACTGCATTGGCTACTCGTTTTGAAAAGTATAGGGTGGTGCCATGGATAGGACGTATGGCTTATAACTCGAAAATGTTAGGTTTGAAACGCAGATCAGACTCGGTATTTTTTGTTTTTTTTTTCGTTTTTGTTTATTTTGCTTATAACTAAATTGTTACAGGGTAGGGAAACTCGACTGTTAAGTTCTTACTTGTTTTGAATTGGCGAACCTTTATTTTAGGAAAATAAATACTCTTACAATTTTAAAAACTATAAAAAATACGGCGCAGTTGCGCGCCAACCAAATTTAATATTAGCCACTGCTAGCTGCCAGCAGCACTTACGGCGATCGCGACCCATTCAAATTCACCTAGCCTTCAAACCCACGGCCGGGCAGAGACCGGGAGGCGCAAATGAAGCCTCTATAAGCTATTTACTCTATGCCGCGATGCAGTCTGCCAAAAAGAAGATGTCCTTCGATGGTTTAGGTCATTTCCAGCACTCCCCAACAGTTCGATCTTGTTTGATAATCTCACAGATGAGATTAAGAGAACATCATGGTCGTTCCGGTCACCGATGCCATGATTGCGACGAATCATCGAGATATTACTTCCAGCCTTGGCATTCAATTTCCGCATCACTACGTGAGGTATTACGGTGCAGAGTTGTCCTTAGGACAGCTTTTGAGATACCAACTCCTGCCGCCCTGAGGAAACCTTCTTTCTTGCTGAGTAAAGGAATACAGTTCGACCGATGGGGAGTGGAAAAACTCCATGACCAAGGCATCGCCCAACCTGGACGCATGTCCAGAGTTCGTTGGAAGAATAGTTGTTCGTCGTCGGAAAGGCCAAGTCTTATTATTTTGGTACAATAACGATCCGAAGCTATTCCCGAAGCGAACAAGAAAGGAAGGCTACCTTCGGTACCCGAAGCTTAGCCTTAGCCTTACCCTTGCAGACCAGTTACCTTCAAACCGTTCGATCGTTTGTTTGGCAGCTATAGGATATAGTGATCCGATATGAAACAGTAAATGAATTAATTGTCTTAAAAAACACCAGAGTCTGTCTGTCTGTCTGTCTGTCTGTCTGTCTGTCTGTCTGTCTGTCTGTCTGTCTGTCTGTCTGTCTGTCTGTCTGTCTGTCTGTCTGTCTGTCTGTCTGTCTGTCTGTCTGTCTGTCTGTCTGTCTGTCTGTCTGTCTGTCTGTCTGTCTGCCTGCCTGCCTGCCTGTTCATATGTAAACTAGTCCCTCAGTTTTAAAGCTGTCGGGCTGAAAATTTGCACCAAACCTTCAAACTGTTGCCGATAGTATATAAGTCGGAACGGCCGGAATCGGAATACTACAATACTACATCACATAGCTGCCATAGGAACGGTTGGGAAGCAGTGTCATAAATTCGCTATTTTTTAAGATAATTAATTTAGTCATTGAATAGAGTTTCCTCAATAATAAATTAATTATCTTTCAAAATAACGAATTTATGGCACTTTTTCCCAATCGTTCCTATGGCAGCTATGTAATGTAATATTCCGATTTCGGCCGTTCCGACTTTATAGGGTCGGAGACCCTCCTTTACTGCGTTACAAGCTTCTGGTCAAAATATAATACGCTCTGCAAGGGTATAACAATTATATACTTGTATATAGGTTCTTGATTAACATCAACAGCTGATTGGATCTAGACATTTTCGTCTGCCCGCTTGTCTGTCCGTCTGGTCTCGCTCTCGGGTCTTCTCGAAATAGAACCAATATGAAATGACAGAAGTTATACACAAAGCATAACTACCATCTCTATTAAAATTATGAAATTATTCTTGGAAGATTACTGTTTAATAAAGTTTGGTCTGGTTTTAGTTTTTGTGTTCTTTATTAAAAAAATATTGCTCTTTTGCCATGATTAACATATTCTTTCATATAGTCACCATTATCATAACATAAAACGAGTTGTTAAGCGCGTTCACTGGATCATTATTTAGACTTCGAAAGTATTACTTTAAGAACACCCCTAATTGATTTATATTAAATTGTCTTTGTAATTAATAATTCATAATACATAATGGTAATTAAAAAGGTAATATGTAAGCTAAAATTTGTGTTTTCTTCTTCTCTTTTTCTTCTCTTAATTAAGTCATCCTCGAAGGATGGTAATTAAAATTGTCCATATTAGGTAATTATTGTGAAACTACTGGGTTATGTCTTTTCATGTAATTCTCTCCAGGTGTTTTCAACACAATCGCTTAAGTGTGGAACCGCAGGCCTTTATAAGGATCATCATTCGTTTTTGTCTATTACGTGGGTTCTACTTGAGGTTAATTTCGTTCTTTCCTATTTCGGTTAGTTTGTGACTAAGTAATAGATATATGGGTATATATGGGCATATATGGGTGCGTGTACCACGTACGTGCGAATTAATAGTTTACAACTAATTGTTTATGGCCCCAAGATGAACCCCGTTTCAAGTGCGTTTATGGACTTAAAAGGTTTGCTAAATAAACTGACCTAAAATAAAATTAAATGAAATATTACATATATACATATTTTGTATATCGCATATTTTCATTAGCTAGCGTTATTTGACATCTAACCGCTAACATAATATTTTCCACGAGCAATCCGATTTGAAAGTTAAGATTCAGTGGAGCTCCTCCTAAAATTGTTCCTTCAAAAAGGCTTGCTAGTGTGCGGTACAAAAGGAGACGCTCTTAAAGTTATTAACAGACTATATATGTATGTAAGTTATATCAAATTTGTAGACTTTAGTCCACAGCACCACCAAAGTGAACCAACCCCTGATTTCAAGTGTTTGCTTTGCATAGCCTGACTTTTGAACAGCTGCATCTTTAACTCTTCTAGTCAGAGGTCATTGCAGAAATCGAAACGTTGGAACATATTTAAAGACACTTGATCTTAGAGTTTGTATTATTAATTTATTTAACATTGCTTTGAGCTTGGGTTATGTGTGAACGGTCTTGAAGGGTGTTTTTCCAACATAACCTAACCTTATTAAATATGACTCTTTATCCTAACCGCACCAATACATTTTCAAGAGTTTTCGTGAAGCAAAGTATTTCAAGTAATATAACTGCCTAGGATTTGTTTACTTTTTTGTCTTTTCTTTATCATTTCTGCGACCTAAATCCTGATCTCTAACGGTTTTGTTTATTCTAGCATCAATTAGCTGTTCAACTGTTCACCTGTTCTTACTCCGCAGTCTTATTCTCGAACCGATTACATTGGTTGGCCATCCTCGTTTATCTTGGTCGTCCAAATGCCGGGCATCAGTTGGGGAGGTAGATTCGATTGGGGCGTGGTCAGCTTCTTAATGGTGCTGCTCGAGTATATCGGATTTGAGCTGGGCTTATATATATAACCCTTGTTGTCCATTCCATCAATAATGGTGAACTGTGAGGCTATATTCTGGGAACCCTGAGTCGCTGGCGAAGCGGGTCTGGAGATGGGATGTGTTCGTGGACTACTGATCAATGCTGTACAAAAACCTCCCCAGATAGCTAAGGAGGCGAATGCCGTCTGTGGGACGAGTTGTCCAAAGACCACAGTGGACCCTATAAAGGGAGCACCCAGTAGCCAAAACCGAGCCCAGCAAATTGTTGAAAATGAGGTGATTTTTTTCTTCTCATCTGAAACCAATTCCACTGTACAGGTGGTCAGTATGCTGAGGGTTGTGGAGATGGCCATTTTGGAGACCATCGCCGAGCTCATTAGCAGGCCCACATTCAAATCCGGAGGATTCGGGCCAGCGTTCGGGACTAACCATCCACAATATGCAACGCAGCCCGCTATAATGTTGAAGATTCCCGTCCAAAGCCATTTGCGGGTGGTCTTCAGGATGAGGAATAGGCCAAAGAAAGTGCCCATCATCTCGCTGAAGCCAGCGATGAAGGTGTTAATGTACAAGTGCTCGCGACTGAATGAGCGGATATTAAGCAGCATGCCGTAGTAAACGACTATGTAGAGAGACCAGGACAGGTGCACGCACACCATGTGCCGCACCGCCTTCTCGCCTTTCCACATCGACCACCAGCCACTGGGCGGAGGCGCCTCCATAGCCGTCTGCGCCTGCAGCTCCAGCTGCTGGTCGATGTCGTGAGGCAGACTGTAGCGCGTCCCGTTCACCTCGGCGCATTGCAGCAGGATCTTCTTGGCATCCTCCACGCGACCTCGGGCGATCAGCCAGCGTGGGGAGTCGGGAATCCACCTAGGAAACGTGGAGAGGAAATGCCAACATTATTTAACCAAGGATCCAAATACTCAAATATTTGAAGTAAACCTATTGGCTACGGCTAAAAAAAATTATCTTAAAGATGAATAACTTATATTAGTGCAATTAAATAAGGATCTAAAATGTAAACTGCTTTTCCTTGTACTTACTGCCACAGGTAGATAAGTATCACAGTGGGCCATGAGATAGCCATGTAGAGGTGTGACCAGCTGGACCAAAAGCTGGCCACACCGGGCAGCATCATCACGCCAATGGACCAAAACTGTTCAAACAGAGTGGAGACACAGGTTTTGTATTTTCCCCCCGTTATGTCAGCCACTATGGTGCATTATACAACAATACATTAGAAAAGTACTTTAGAGTTCTGGGCAAAGGCTAGGGACTCACTGATCTGGCCACCGGCGGTGTACATCTGGGCACAGCACACCGCAGATAGGCAGCGGAAGAATACGTGCAGTTCATAGGAGGCCACGTGGCCTGTAAGATTTCCACAGAAGATTTGCGTGATCATACCAAAGAGCATTACGTTTCTGGGACTAAAACTAAAGATATAATAAAAAGTCAGAGTTAGTACGAGTAAAGAACATAAAACAATAAATATATAACAATGTTGTAAAAGAAGATCATTTTCATTTCACCATCTT
Organism: Drosophila setifemur; assembly: GCA_021224005.1. Lineage (NCBI taxonomy): Eukaryota > Metazoa > Arthropoda > Insecta > Diptera > Drosophilidae > Drosophila > Drosophila setifemur. The sequence continues at coordinate 200,809 of JAJJHY010001781.1, forward strand.
TCATATTTTTACTAAAATACAAAATACTCAGGAAGTTATATTGATCCAGAATAGCAAATAGCTATATTAAACGAACATATCCAAACAATAAAATACCAAATATCTTGTAAAATGTTAAAAGTACGCGAATTTGTTTGTATGTAGTAGTTAACTTTTGATTTATTTTTCTGGATCAAGTTTATTATCATTATCATTAGCCCAATCGTTCCTATCATTAACGTCAACGGGCATGCCTAGATCGACTCAGCTGTTGATACTGATCAGGAATACACTTTATTGGGTATATCACTACCACACACAGTGCGTTGCAAGCTTCAGGGAAAAAATATAAAAATGCCAAGGTATAAAATTATCAATTTTATAATTACAAAAAAGTGAACATCAATATGTTAGGATATTTGTAATATCCTGTTTTCAAAATGGTATTCCATTTCAGAATAATTGAACATTATCTTATGTTTCAGATATTTTGAAAGACTTACTATTTGAGCAATTGGTTAGCCAGAACGCCACCAGTAAGGACACCGAAGAGATGGAAGAACTGTGTAACCGAGACGAGGATGTCCCGGGAGCATACGAGATCGTATTGAGTGACTACCGAATGGTAGCTGGACTCGTGCTGGAACTCCGTGCATGGGATCACGTTAGAATTGCGGTGAAGAGGTTTCTCCCACACCCGCGGCTCTTGCTCGCTATTCGCGTAGTTATAGTAATGATGGGCGTGCTGCTGAGCATCCTGAAAAACATTGCAGAAATCGATGACGAACTCCTGATCCTCCGTTTCTTCCTTTTGAGGATGCGACACCTTGATCCACGCTGTCTGGTTTTGTGCGCCAATTGTGTTTGGCGGCTTGCAGAAGAACTCGCCGTGTCTTGGAGCTGGTGCGGTAAAAATAATGCAGGCCATGAACCAGGACGAGGGAATCTTGCACAGAAAAATAAGAAGCACGGTTCGCAGTTGCCACTTTCCCCAGGGTCCAGTTATACGACCCACTGCATCGACCTTGGTCTGCATCTTGATGCTTGGTTTTGGGGATTTTCCCTTTAATCGGGCGAAGGTATCGTTTGGATACAGCTGATAGTCGTGTGGGAGTTTGTTCCTGGGCGTGTTGCTCGACAGGTGTGAATAGAACTCCCCCTCGTTGTTATTATTGTTGTTCTGCTCTCCTGAAAGATTTTCGGTGTCGATAGGCAGGGAAGTTGGGCAGTTGGTCAGAGAACTGCGACGGCGACACTCGTTGGACGTGGAAGTGGGTAGCTGTTGGTGGAGTGTTTTGTCGTGGACTTCACCTTCGAGGGTGGTATGTTGGGGCTGGTGTGGTGACCTGCTCTCTGATATGCGTGCGGAACTTGGAATTAGAAGGGACGATTGCTCGTTAACCTTTAGGGGCAGTAGAGGAGACTCTGCCTACAAAAGGGAGATATAAGTGGCCATTATAATTTTAAATTTAGGTAATTGTAATAGCATGTCTTTAATATTGCACTTCAACTTAAATTAGGTGGAAGGCTTCCATTGTTCCATAGACTCCTCATTGAACTTTATCAAAATTATTTTGCGTATTCTATTCAATATTTTCTTCACTTCAGTAGTTTGTCCCATCAATTGACCACATTTTCTGTAGTGTAGTGTCATTATACCCTTGCAGAGGGTATTATAATTTTGACCAGAAGTTTGTAACGCAGTGAAGGAGACTTTTCCGACCCTATATATATATATATATATATATATATATATTCTTGATCAGCATGAACAGCCGAGACGATCTAGCCATGTCCGTCTGTCTGTCCGTCAGTAGGTTGCTATGTAAACTAGTCCCTCAGTTTTCAAGCTATCAGGCTGAAACTTTGCACTAACCTTTCCATCTGTTGCAGGTAGTATATAAGTCGGAACGGCCGGAATCGGAACACTACATCACATAGCTGCCATAGGAACGATTGGGAAAAAATGCCAACATTTCGCCATTTTTAAAGATATTTTATTTATTTCTTGGTTAACTCTATTTAATAACAATTTTAACACATCCTGAAAGTTTCATCTAAATCGGACCACTATATCCTATAGCTGCCATAGGAACGATCGATCAGTTTATAGGCAACTGGTCTGCAAGGGTATTCTAAGCTTCGGGTACCGAAGCTAGCCTTCCTTTCTTGTTTTAATTAAAAATTCGCTCAGTTTAAATGTCCACGCCTATTCATTTCAGCTTTTCCCAGACGATGGAACTAATTCAGGAGTATCCCTCTGATTATCCCGAGTGGCCTTGAGCCACTAGAGCGCCTGCTGCATCTGAAGTGGGGGCACTTCATGGCTTACATGTCATTCGTACCATCGACCTTCCCTCGATTACAGCTGAGCATATAATGAACACAAAGTGCAGTTCCTCGATTGCCTTGCTCTCTTTTTTCGTAATCTAAAATCTCAAGAAAGCCAACGAGGTAATTGAACAAGTGATATACTCGTATATTTGCCTTTAGATAAATGTGTTTTGCATACCTGATTCAAGGCTGAGTTTGTACAAGGGCTCTTGGTCCTTTAAATGCTAGCCCGCACATTTCGCAAAATATTTCATTGCAGGTCCATGCATACGAGTATGTGTACTCTTTTACACATCATTCTACTTATTTGAGAATAGCATGTACAATTTAATTTTCATTTTCATAACTAACTGCTTTTAAAGAAAGGAAGGCTAGCTTCGGGGTCCGAAGCTTAGAATACACTTGCAGACTAGTTGCCTTTAAAGCAGCTATAGGATAAAGATGACCGATTTTTGGTTTTTAATTTCCCAAATTGGCTTAATAGATATGGAAACTATATTGTCCAAGAATGAGTTAATTATATTGATAAGCACCAGAGTTATGGTCAATGACCCATTTTCTCCCATCGTTCCTATGACAGCTATAGGATATAGTGGTCCGATTTTAATAAGACTTTCAGGGTAAGTTAAAATAGTTATTAACAAGAAAGGAAGGCTAGCTTCGGTACCCGAAGCTTAGAATACACTTGCAGACCAGTTGCCTTTAAGCCGTTCGATCGTTTGTATGGCAGATATAGTGATACGATTTTTGGTTTTTAATTTTCTAAAACGGCATTAATGTCTATGAAAACTTTATTTCTCAAGAATGAATAAATTGTCTTGAAAAACACCAGAGTTATGCTCAATGGCCCATTTTCTCCCATCGTTCCTATGGCAGCTATGGGATATAGTGATCCGATTTTGAAGAAACTTTTAGGATAAGTTTAAATAATCATTAAAACAAGAAAGGAAGGCTAGCTTCGGTACCCGAAGCTTAGAATACCCTTGCAGGCTAGTTGCTTTCAAACCGTTCAATCGTTTCTATGGCAGCTATAGGATAAAGTAATCCGATTTTTGGTTTTTCATTTTCTAAAACGGCTTTAATGTCTATAAAAATTGTACTTCTCAAGAATGAGTTAATTGTCTTGAAAAACACCAAAGTTATATTCACTGACCCATTTTCTACAATCGTTCCTATGGCAGCTAGAGGATATAGTGGTCCGATTTCGATGATACTTGCAGGATATGTTAAAATAATCATTTAATATAGCTTCCTAAGAAATAAATTTATTAATTTAAAAAATGGCGAATTTATGTCACTTTTTCCCAATCGTTCCTATGGCAGCTATACGATGTAGTGTTCCGTTTCCGGCCGTTCCGACTTATATACTACCTGCAACAGATTGAAGGGTCGGTGCAAAGTTTCAGCCCGATAGCTTTAAAACTGAGAGACTAGTTTACATAGCAACCGACAGACGGACAGACGGACAGACAGACGGACATGGCTAGATCGACTCGGCTGGTGATGCTGATCAAGAATATATATACTTTATAGGGTCGGAAATGTCTCCTTCACTGCGTTGCAAACTTCTGGTCAAAACTATAATACCCTCTGCAAGGGTATAACAAGAAAGGAAGGCTAGCTTCGGTACCCGAAGCTTAGAATACCCTTGCAGGCTAGTTGCTTTCAAACCGTTCAATCGTTTGTATGGCAGTTATAGGATATAGTTATCCGATTTTTGGGTTTTTAAATTTCTCAAAAGGCTTTATTGTCTATGAAAACTATTTTTCTCAAGAATGAATTAATTGTCTTGAAAAACACCAGAGTTATGCTAAATTCCGAATCGTTCCTATGGCAGCTATGTGATGTAGTGTTCCGATTTTGGCCACAACGACTTATATACTGCCTGCAACAGATTGAAGTGTCGATGCAAAGTTTCAGCCCGATAGCTTTAAAACTGAGAGACTAGTTTAGATAGCAACAGACAGACAGACGGACAGACAGACGAACAGACAGACGGACATGGCTAGATCGACTCGGCTGGTGATGCTGATCAAGAATATATATACTTTATAGGGTCGGAAATGTCACCTTCACTGCGTTACAAACTTCTGGTCAGAATTTTAATACCTTCTGCAAGGGTATAAAAAGTAAGTTATAAAGAATCAATCAATTATTTAAAAACAATTTAATTTGTGAGCTTTTTTCACAATCGTTCCTATGGCAGCTATAAGATGTAGTGGTCCGATTCCAACCGTTCCGACTTTTATACTACTTTTAACGGAAAGAAGGGTTGGTGCAAAGTTTCAGACCAATATCTTTAAAACTAAGAGACTAGTTTGCGCAGAAACAGACAGACGGGCATGGCTAGATCGACTCGGCTGGTGATGCTGATTAAGAATATATATACTTTATGGGGTCGGTGATGTCTTCTTCACTTCGTTGCACACTTCTGTTCAAAATTATAATACCATCTGCAAGGGTATAAAAAAGAGCTATAGGACTTAATGCTAAACAGAATAAATGTGTTCATTGCTTTCGGCGATAATCTAATTTTATATGTCAAATTTGGGAAAAATTTATTTCATTTAATGTCCACATCACAAAATTATAATATTTCTTTTAAACTTAAAAGAAATATTTTTTTTTTAAATCACTTTCTTAAAAAACAAAACCTCTTACAGGCTAATAGTAAAACGAAAGTTTTTGGGTTGACAAAAGTCCTTAAAGCTATGAAAAACAATAGCCACAGACCACCAACTAAAAGCTGGGGTTATTCAGATGTGCAAACAAAAATGTTGAGTTTGAGCTGTCGTCCCCTTATTTTACTGGGTCATTTGTTGTCATTAAAGTTTTGTTTATCGTGTTTTGTAAGGAGTGTGGGTAAGAAAATAACCTTGGCGGACCCCAAGAAACGATTCAGAAACGTAACCATCATAGCCTAATGTTGGTTCAGGTGGGAGAGAAGAGATAGGGATAGGAGCCGACGATTATGCATATTGCATTAATCCACGGATTTGGATTGCCGGTTGCCGGCATTCCTTAAATATTCCGAAATTTGCAAGACAATAACAATAAAAGAAAAAAATCCAAAAATAAGGATATTTACTTCGATTTAAAGGCTGAAGGTTCTGTTGTCACGAATATCCGTTGAAGGATCCAAAGAACGCAACGCCCGCAAGTATACAATCATTTTATTTGATCGTTAAGTCAGCCTCACAGTTATTTGGATCAGGTAGTGTTTGCCTAGATTTATGCGTCAATTAAATTAATTCTTTTTCGTATCTCCATGTTTTTGGATATATATTTAGACCATGTACCCAAAGGGTAAAGGGTATATTAAGTTTGTGCAAATGTATGTAACAGGCAGAAGGAGGCGTGGCAGACCCCACAAAGTATATATATTCTTGATCAGCATGACGAGCTGAGTCGATATAGCTATGTCCGTCTGTCCGTCCGTCCGTCTGTCCGTCTGGAGAAACGAACGGATCTCAGAAACTGTAAGAGCTAGAAGAACCTTATTAACAGTGCAAATTCTCGTAATTATTACGCAGATGAAGTTAAATTTTTTTTTTCAGTTGCCACGCCCACCGCCCACGCAATTTGTATTTTTATTTTTGCACTGCCCTGCACTGCACAATTTTCAAGCTAAAATTTTTTTAAAAATACACATGCAATTGGAGTATAGATTTCTACCGATCCTGAAAATGTCATCAAGATTGGTTATATAGAAAGCGCACAATAAATACCTAAAGTTTACAGGCGTTAACCACAAATAATCTGCTTATTTGCTAAAATAAACAGTAAATCGCTTTATTTCGGTGGTTGATCTTTCTCGGAAGTGTCGCTGCAGCTGCAGCTGCCACTACCTTCATATACATATGTATGAATGTGTGCCTTCAATATATTTTAATGTATTAGCTGCCGGTTCAAAAAGTTTGGGTTTGTCGAATGGTTGCGACGTTCGACCTAAAACGCGAAGATCTTGGGTTCGAATCCCAGACCGGATTCGGTGTGAATATATATATTTTTTTTTGGTTTTGATTTATTTTGCCTATAACCAAATTTGTACAGGGTCTGTAACAGTCGGGAAACTCAACTGTAACGTTCTTACTTGTTTTTTTTTCGGTTTGCTGACAGTCAGCACTTGTGCAAATATCGTCAAGGTTAATGACGACTGCGTCTGCTATATTTGTTTTGCGTTGAGAAAAGCGGGGGCAAACTGAATTTGGACGTCACGTGACAAATGGTTCAATGGACTGGATGGAAAGTCAACCACTTACAAGGCAATGTACTTGGAATATATACTTGATGCCAAGTTAAAATTTACTGACCACATTTCGTGCATGGTAAATAAGGCCATGGGTGTGTTAGGTTTTATAAATACCGATTGTCTGGCCAATTAGTGAGTACGGATCATGCGTCTGGAGTCCTCAGTAGGGAGTTTACCAAGACCGAATTGAATCCGTGCAAAAAAGATTTATGATTTTCGCTCTTAGAGGCCTTAACTGGGAACCAAACTTTCAACTTCCATCTTACTCTAGTAGACTCATGCTACTAAACCTACCCACACTTACTAATCGTAGAACCATGCTTGGTGTAGTTTTAATCCTGAAACTAATTCGCAACGAGGTTGATAGTTCTGCCTTATTAGAACGCATCAACTTTAATGTGCCATGTAGACGTACTAGAAATTATATCTCACTAGCTTTAAACCATATTAGTTCAAATTATGTCCTGCATGAGCCCTTTAGCGTACTTTGCTAGGATTTTAACGAATTGCACCAACTAACATCCGATTTTTCGTCAATTAACGACCTTACTCATATGAAATCCCTAATTCTTACATATCTTACTCATCACAGTTCTATGTAGTTTTCGTCGAAATCTTACTACTATTTTTCCTGCATGCTCGGTCCTATCTCCGCGATCGAGCCGTTCGTTATGCGGCTGCGCTCCTTTGCCGGTTGGGCGGGAGGTGGTTTGCATCACGTGCAACGGGATTCGAAAAAAAACGATAATAAGTGGAACATAAAGACCAAATATATTTATAACAATTTTGATTTCAGGTATTAAATTATTATCAAGTTCTCCCATACTATTTGCATACAACTAATTAGACCCTGTACCAAAGTATAAAGGGTATACTAAGTTTGTGCAAATGTATGTAACAGGAGGAGGCGTGGCATACCCCTGAAAGTACATATACTCTTGATCAGCATAACGACCTGAGTCGATATAGCCATGTCTGGATAAACGAACGGATCTCAGAAACTGTAAGAGCTAGAAGAACCGTAATTCCAGTGTAGATTCTTCTAATACTGACGCAGCTAAAGTATATTTTTTTCGGTGCCACGCCCAACGCCCCCGCGAATTGTATATTAATGTCTGCACTGCACTTCACAATTTACAAGTTACAATTTGTAAAATTTACATGCAATTGGAGAATGGATTTCTACCGATCCTGAAAATTTCGTCAAGATTGGTTAATAAGAGAGCGCACAATAAATACGCTAAGTTTACAGGCGCTAACAACAGGCAATCTGTTTATTTGCTCAAATAAACGGTAAATTGCTTACGGTCGGGTGTTGATTTTTCTAGGAAGTGCCGCTGAGAACGCAGTACCTCCATATACATGTGTATATGTATTTTTGTATGTATTTGTATATGTATTTGTACTGTATTAGCTACTGCTTCGAAATTTATATTGAGGTGCACTGGATAGGACGTCTGGCTTGAAACACGGAAGTCACAAACATAGACAAGACTCGGATTTTTTTTTTTTTTGCTTTTGATTTATTTTTCTTACTCGGCTGTAATGTTCTGACTTCTTTTAGTTAAAATATTTGGAAATCAAATGTTTTACTAAAAGTATACCATTACTTGTTTATTAAAATTGCACGATTACTATTATTTGTAAACCATGTTCGACTTTTTCCGTGCGCTTAATATCTCTGCTGGTGGAAGAAATGTTTTTATAATATTTTCAGGTGTGGGTTGATGTAGCTGTTCCTGTTAAGTGAAAAGCCCAAGCAAAATCTGTTGACATGCAGCAGTTGAAGTGGTATGATTCTCAATCTTTTGCTGTTTCTTAGAATCAATGATTAAGGCATAGACTTACTGGGAGTCTTGACAAATTATTACAGGAATCAAAAAATGTAATAACACATATACGTATATAATTTGTATATTAAATAAATAAATATATGTTTAAACGATCTTGCATTATCACATGAAACTTAAATTCAGATTTCGATTTATATAAGTTTTAACCAAATATTGAAGATAATGAGATTTCGCAAATTTTCCGGGTTGAAATGTTTTATTCCTACGTAAAATTATGAATTTTCGTTCTGATTTACATACATGAATAAAAAGCCACTTTCTTTTTTATTTATTAGGTAAACATTGTTAATGGTTATACATATAAGCGTGCCAAAATGATTTTCCGAAGTTTCGTCCATGCTGCTGTTAAATTACCTTATAATTTAATTCGCACAAAATTTTTGTAACCAGTGTCCAATTATTTTTGTAATAGAGAACCAACTTGCTAGTAGTATTAAATAGAATATGAGATATCACCACGATATCGTGATCAGACGTTGAGCCGTATGTATGATTCTGTCCGACTCGCTTATTCGCCTGGCACGTGTATGCAAATGTTTTCTATTGCAGAGATATATAAGCTTCCGCCAGCTCCAAACTGTCGAAACGATTTCACACAACATGGCGTATACGTAATATATTGCAGATTTTTGTATGCCCACATACGCGTCTATGCGTGCGCCGATTGTGCTGTCAATGTGTGCGGTGTTTGCTAATGGCATATTCGTGGAGTTCCCAGTCAAGCAAATTGTCCAACAAAGCCGTAGGAAAACTCTAGCCAGGGTCCTAGGGAAAGTGTGTATGACGAATTTTTATGAGAGCCATACCTACCTACCTACACATACATATATTATACTCTTTAATTATCCCCTTAGTTGACTCGTTCATTGTTAACAATATAAACTTTTTTAATGTACTTTAACTTAGTTTGCGTTGCCTGCTGTTTAGTCATGTTTTATTGATTGCCAAATAAGTAACACTAAACAATGGCTGCCAACGTCAATTTAGCTTTTAACAATTATATGCGGGAAGATGAGACAAAAAAACATTTTTCAATGTTATGAAAATGTCATTGCCAAAAAAAAACAAGAAAGGCGAGGAAGAAAGCCCATAGGGTATAAATGATTCAAAAATTCGATGTAATTCATTAGGAACGATAAAATTAAAAATTTAAAATAGCCATTTAATTAACATTTACGCATGCAGGTCAAGATTGTTTCAAGCTAAACACACACCACACCATTTAATTTGCAAAAATTTAAAATCCCCCATACCTTGAATAATACAAGAGCTAGAACCTCCTTATTACCCCTTCCGCCCCCGCAATCTGCTTTTATTAAATGTTCATGATAGACCAAATTGTATGCAGTTATTAAGCCCTAGTGACGGGGCACTTGACCATAACGTTTCTTCTTGTTTATTTTTATTTTTTAAACGAGCATCAACCTTTAATGTTGCAGGGGTTTTAACAGTCGAGCAAGCTAGACTGTAACACTTTTTCTTGTTATTCTTTAAACGGTTAATATGTTTAGCATTAGAATGAGTCGGGATACATAAGAAGCTTAAAATTATAGACTCTGTCTTTGATTGGTATAAAATTGATTGCAAAAAATAACTGCGGAGTCTGTGGATCGAACCAGGGACCTCCGTGTTAAGAGGCCGACCACAAAAGACACCTCCAAAGACATCTAATACAGTAGAAATATATTGAACACATTCATATTTATATGACGGTAGTGAGTTCTAAGAGGGACTCTAGAAAACTCAACTTGAACAACTCCACTGCAGTTTTCGTAATTAGGAGAAAGTACACTGTTAATGCGGTTCCTCTAGATCTTACAGTTTCTGAAATCCGTTCCTTCAACCAGACAGACGGACGGACATGGCTGTATTGACTGAGCTCGTCATGCCGATCAAGAGTATATGTACTTTGAGGGGTCTGTCATGCCTCCTTCTGCCTGTTACATACATTTGCACAAACTTAATATACGCTTTACCGTTTGAGTACAGGCTATTTTATTGCATGATTGTGAGCCTTAATTATCCGAACTAAAAGGATTTTATTATGGATATTTTTTTGACCCACTGTATACAATTTACCCCTCCACTAAGCAGATAAATTTAGTTTCTGTTTTAATTTCTGAAATGTCACTAGCGGCTTATGAAAACAACAAGCACACATATTAAGAGTGAATGCGGGGAGGGGACGTATAGACTGTATGACGTGTATGAAAGCCACATAAACATAAATACTCCTGGGCCACTAAATTTACTTGGCCTAACTGCCGCAGTCAATTCATCGCAATATGTCCCAAAATATCTACCCACCCGAGGAAGTAATTGTCCTGCGGCCGGGCATCCTTAAATGCGTTTTATCAGGAATTTGTTGTAGGGGACAAAAAAAAATACAAATTGTATTATAGGTACGACGACTCGTCTCAAAAAGACCACTGTATCCTACTTGTATAACTGTCTTAGGAACGTAATTAATAATTAATTCATTTTCGGACATTCCATGTTATGAGCCAGAATTCTAACTATTGCGCTACTTAATATATTTTGAAGCATATAGTTAATACAGTAAAAATATATTGAAGGCAAACATTCATGTGTATATGAAGGTAGTACGGTCTCAGCGGCACTCTTCAGAAAACTTGAACCACTCCATTTTGCTGTGTTTTGTATCAAATAATAAAAATTTAAAACTATTTACAATAGCATAATTTAAATTAAGTAAAAGCATTACAGTCGAGTTTCCCGACTGTAAAATACCCTGTGCCACTTGTGTTATAAGCAAATAAATCAAGAACAAAAACAAAATTAAAAAAATATGTACCATGTCTGGGGACGTCCGTGTTATGAGCCTAACTATTGCACCACCATATACATTTTGAGGGACGTAGCTAATTAAGTATAATTACATTGAAGGCGCACAATATGTATGTTTGTTTATGAAGGTCGTGCGTTCTCGGCGGCACTCTCTGGAATCCTCAACTTGAACAGCTAAATGTTGCCGAGTTTCAACACTAATATAGAAATAATATTACAAAAAAAAATTAATAATTAGCATAATTCCAAAAAAAAACAAGCTTTGCAAGGCGTCGCTGGGACTCGAATTCGAGACTGCAAACGATTTACCATTTATTTGACCAAATAAATAGTTAGATTGTTGTTAGCGGTATAAATTTATGCTCTAATTGCATGTGACTGTAGCAGAAGACTCTAGCTTGAAAAATGTGCAGAGCAGTGCAGTGAAAATTGTGCGGGGGCGGTGGGCGTGGCACCGACACAAAAAAATGTCCAAGGTCTAAAAATAATTTGTCTCATTAGCCTCCTGAAAAAAATAAACATTACCAAAAAATCAAAAACTTTAGAGCAGAACCTTACCAACAATTGTAATTAATGTGGTCTGAATTTCTCTTCTGAATTTCAAGAATTTTAATAATGGTAAAATTCTATGGTTACTGAATTTTATATATAACAAAAACAGTACAATTGCTTATTGTAGCAGCAATGGAATATCAAATTTGTTATGGCGGTGGCAATGTATTACTAATATAACAGGAGCATCACTATGTGTGGCAATGACAGTTTAACTACCATCCATCCAATTGAACGCAATGCCCCTTTAACACCCGGCTATAGCCAAACTGCATCTCTCGGAAATGACCGCTTTGAAATTCAGACAGGCTTAATTACACTCAAATGTACACAACCGCCTACTTCCTCACCATTCAACCGGAATACCCATCCAATCAGACCCACTCACTGGTTATTTCCTCATATTTATTTACAAAACTGTCTTGTCCTTTGTTTGGAGCTTAATTCCGGCTTCCGCCCTTTTTAACTTATTTATGGTGTAATTGCTTCGAGTACTGGTGTTATAGCGTGCACCATTTTTGTTTGTTTGGTTCGATTCCAAAAAATAATTTAAATAGTGCCCCTGGAAACGTAAAGGATTCTGAACCATAATATTCTATTTTTTAAGGTCCCTTTAAAATGGAATGATAACCTTCTAACCGATTTTTCCCAGACAAGCTTTAATACCTCTCCGACCCTTCATCAAGCTTCATCACCACCCTGTCTTAAAGCTCTTAGGGCAAGAAATAACCGGGCAAAATTTCATGAATGATTCTACAAGGGTAATCTAATCTTTGGCACATAATACTAAACCTTCTTTTTAGTTAATCAAATTTCCTCTCTAAATAGTTGACAATATGTTTTTTTTTGGCCTTTATAACGACTGGGTTTGTTGTTATACCATATTTTTTCTGCTCAGAGAAAAACAAAAGCCAAGAAACTGTAATTTTGATACATTCGTGAAAAGGAAACTTAAATGTTAATATCGCATCCTAGACATTTTAGTTCATAGGCTACTTTTGTTTTATTTGTATTTGTTGTATTCCATTTTTTAGCCAAATGACAAGATTTTTGATTGGTTGATATAAATCACTTTTAAATAACTATGTAACAGGTAGAAGGAGGCTTTGCCGACCGCACAAAGTAAATACATTCTTGATCAGTATGACGCGCCATATGTATATAGCCATGTCCGTCTGTCCGTCCGGATGAATAGCCATCTCCTTCTGTCCGTCCGGATGAACGAACGGATTTCCGAAACTGTTAGAGATAGAGAAACCATATTACCAGTGCGGGTTCTTTTAATAATAATGAAGCTTATTTTTTTTGTCGGTGTCACGCCCACCGCCCCTTAACTCGTGTTTTTATTTGTAACTCCACAATTTTTAAGCTAGAGTACACGCGCAATTGGAGCATGAATTTCTACCGATCCTAAAAATTTCCTTTGGTTAATTAAAATTTTAAAGCCGCTAACAACAAGCTATTTGATTAATTGCTCGAATAAATTCCGTTGACGGACAGGAGTTCGACTCCTCGCGACACCTTGTAAAACTTTTTAGACCCTGTACCCAAAGGGTATGGGTATAAAAGCTAGAGAAACCAATTTCTCCTAATACTGACGCAGATGAAGTTTATTTTTTTAAGTTGGTGCCACGCCTGACGCCCCCTCAATTTATATTTTGTTTGCAAGGTACTGCGCAATTTTTTAAGCTAGAGTCTTCCTCTTTTAAAAGCGCACTTGGAGCATAAATTTCTACCGATCCTGAAAATGTAATCAAGTTTGGTTGAATATGCATATATGAAAATATGCAAAGTATCCAGCCGCTAACAAGTTATCTGTTTATTTTATACCCTTGCAGAGGGTATTATAATTTTGACCAGAAGTTTGTAACGCAGTGAAGGAGACATTTCCGACCCTGTCTGTCCGCCTGTCGGTTCTTATGTAAACTAGTCCCTCAGTTTTAAAGCTCTTGGGCTAAAACTTTGCACTAACCCTTTAATCTGTTGCAGGTAGTATATAAGTCGGAACGGTCGGAATCGGAACACTTCATCACATAACTGCCATAGGAACGATTGGGAAAAAGTGCCATAAATTCGCTTTTTCACAAGATAACAAGAAAGGAAAGCTAGCTTCGGTACCCGAAGCTTAGAATACCCTTGCAGACCAGTTGCCTTTGAGCCGTTCGATCGTTTGTATGGCAGCTATATGATATAGTAATCCGATTTTTGGTTTTTAATTTTCTAAAACGGTATTAATGCCTATGAAAACTGTTTTTCTCAAGAATGAATTAATTATCTTGAAAAACACCAGAGTTATGCTCAATGACCCATTTTCTCACATCGTTCCTATGACAGCTATAGGATGTAGTAGTCCGATTTTAATGAAACTTTTAGGATAAGTTAAATTAGTCATTAAAACGAGTTTCCCAAAAAATAACTAAATTATCTTGAAAAATAGCGAATTTATGGCACTTTTCCCCAATCGTTCCTATGGCAGCTATGTGATGTAGTGTTCCGATTCCGGCCGTTCCGACTTATATACTACCTGCAACAGATTGAAGGGTCGGTGCAAAGTTTCAGTCCGATAGCTTTAAAACTGAGGGACTAGTTTACATAGCAACCGACAGACGGACAGACAGACAGACAGACGGACAGACAGACAGACAGACAGACAGACAGACGGACATGGCTAGATCGACTCGGCTGGTGATACTGATCAAGAATATATATACTTTATAGGGTCGGAAATGTCTCCTTCACTGCGTTACAAACTTCTGGTCAAAATTATAATACCCTCTGCAAGGGTATAAAAATATCGGACCATTTCATCCTATAGCTGCCATAGGAACGATGGGAGAAAATTGGTCATTGAGCATAACTCTGTTGATTTTCAAGATAATTAATTCATTCTTGCGAATTAATGCCGTTTTAGAAAATTAAAAACCAAAAATCGGATCACTATATCATATAGCTGCCATACAAACGATCGACGGCTTAAAGGCATCTGGTCTGCAAGGGTATTCTAAGCTTCGGGTACCGAAGCTAGCCTTCCTTTCTTGTTTTTTGCTCAAATAAATGGTAAGTCGCTTGCGGTCGGGATTTCGAATCCCCGCGACACCATGCTAAACTTTTATTTCCATGTTATTTTTTTACGAATCACTGCAAAATTGGGTGGTTCAAGTTAATATTCCTAGTGAATGGCCGATGAGAACGCACTACCTTCATATACGTATATATTGATGTGTGCCTTCAATATAATTATACGGTATTAGGTATTCGCTTTGCAAAATATTAGGTTATGCAACAGTAAGGACATCTGCCTGACAACACGTAGGTCCCTGGTTCGAGCCCCAGGCTGGGTAGTTCTTTCTTGCATTCTTGATTTATTTTGCTTATAACAAGATTAGTACAGGGTATTTAACAGTCGGAAAAATCGACTGTAAAATCTTACTTGATTTAGGATTTAGGATTTAGGATGCGGCGCAGCCGCATAACGAACGGCTCGATCGCTAAGATAGGACCGAGCATGCAGGAAAAATAGTAGAAAGATTTCGAGGAAAACTACATAGAACTGTGATGAGTAAGATAGGTAAGAGTTAGGGACTTCATATGAGTAAGGTCGTTAATTGACGAAAAATCGGAAGTTAGTTGGTGCAATACGTTAAAATCTGAGCAAAGTACTCTAAAGGGCTCATGCAGAACATAATTTGAACTACTATGGTTTAAAGCTAGTGGAATAAAATTTCTTGTACGTCTACGGGGCACATTAAAGTTGGTGCGTTCTAACAAGGCAGAACTATCAACCTCATTGTGTATTAGTTTAAGGATGAAAACTACACCACGCATGGTTCTACGATTAGTAAGTGTGGGTAGGTTTAGAAGCATGAGTCTACTAGAGTAAGAGGGAAGTTAAAAGTTTGGTTGAAAGTTCAGAAATCTTTTTTGCACGGATTCAATTTTGTCTTGGTGAACTCCATACTGAGGACTCCAAACACATGATCCGTACTCAAGAATTGGCCGGACAAGCGAGACGTACAAAGTCTTAGTCACATAAGGGTCATTAAATTCCTTTGACCACCTTTAAATGAATCCTAGCACACCCATGGCCTTATTTACCATGCACGAAATGTGGTCAGTATATTTTAATTTGACATCAAGTATGACACCAATCATGATCATCAACACGCGTGATTCTATCAAGAAAGACTCCGTCTAGAAAGTAAGCAGCAAACTGAGGATCTGTACGGTGAAATGTCATCAGTTTGCACTTAGAGCCGTTTAATTTTAGAGAATTTATTACACACCATGCTTGTAAATTATTAAGATCGGCCTGTAAGACCGATTGACGTGAGAGATCGTTATATTGAATACAAAGCTTGACATCGTCCGCGTACATTAGTACGCGAGAATTAGGCACAACCGATGGAGAGGTCGTTAATAAAAAGTGTGAACAGCAAAGGACCAAGGTGACCACCGTGAGGTACGCCCCAGGTGACACGGACTTCACCAGAAAGTGAGCTATGAAAAGAACCCTTTGTGTTCTATTATTCAAGTAACTGCTGATCAATTTTAGTAAGCCTACAGGGAAACCCATTTTGTCAAGCTTTATTAAAAGAAGAGAGTGATTTACGGAGTCAAATGCTTTACTGAAGTCTGTGTAAATGACATCTGTTTGAAAATTTTAGTGGAAGCCCTTGATAACAAAGAATGAGAGCTCGAAAAGATAAGTAGTCGTCGAGCGACGTTTCATAAATCCATGTTGGCATGGAGAAATAAAAGAGCTGCATAGGTGTTGCAATTGAGGGGTTAGAAGTTTCTCGAAGAGCTTGGGATAGCAGACAATTTAGAGATAACTCTGTAATTGCTTGCATCGCCTCGTTTACCTTTTTTATGGATAGGAATAACGTATGATTCCTTCCATATCCGAGCAAACTTTGAGGATTCGAGACACAGACTAAATAATTTAAGAAGAGGCTTGCTCAGTTATTCGGCGCAGTATCTAAGCACGCAGCCTGGAATACCATCAGGTCCTGGCGAAAAAATTGGCTAAACCCGTTGTAGATCGGATATAATCGAGCTTTCGTTAATGACGACAGAAAATTAAATTAGACCTTGGGAATTCCTGGGAATCCGTAGGGTTTAAAATTATTGCGGGTTCATATGTGGTTTTGAAAAATCTAGCAAAAAGATCGGCAATGGCCTGATGGGTATTTGCCGATGAGTTTTCAAATGACATAGAGGATGGGTATAGAACAGACTTACGCTTGGTGTTAACAAAATTATAAAACTGTTTTGGGTCCTGAGTGAACTGGACCTTGCAACGAGTTAAATAATTATAATAGCACTGAGCGTTTAGCACGGTGAAATTAGACTGAGCAGTTAAGTACTGAGCATATACCTTGATCGACCCGGCTTATTTAAATTTAGTGTACATTCTATTTTTTATTATTTTTAAATTTTTAAATGTTTGGTAAACCACGGGGGAGTTTCTGAATTAGGTGGATACCGCAGCGGAACACACTAGTCAAAAAACATATTTAATTTTTTATAAAATAACTCAGCACCCTTCACAATGTCGGTGCATGAACAGAGGTCGGACCAATCATAGCCGGGTATAATTTAAGGATTTAATTTAAGGAAATCAGTATACCGAAAGCACGCGGGCTTTCCTATTCGATTTGAAAACCTCGATTTCCACATTGTCGATCGTCATCTCGAAAGTGGGATGATAGTGATCTTCAGGTTGTGGTAGAGTGGAGGTTTTTGACAGAATCACGCTGTCCGGGTCTGATACAAAACACAGATCCAGTATGCAGTATCCAGTATGCCTAAAGAGTTTCGCACATGGTTAAATTGCGACAATGACATTTCAAGCAGGCCAACAATAAGGTCATGTTGCGCCATCGGCAATACAGAGTTAGACTTTGTATCGTCTTATCGTTTAATCGATCAAAACGAAAAAGACAATAAATGAAGCTTAGAATACCATTACAGTCCAAATGCTTACAAGCCGCTCGATGTCAACCATAGGATTTTGTTTAATCTTTTCAACTCGGCTGTAATTCCTTTACAAATTTCTTCCCACCGAACCTATGACAGCTAAAGTGGTTCAATTTTAATGGTCAATTATCTAAAAAAAATAGAATTTATGATACTTTTCCCAATCATTTCCAAGGCAGCTATAAGCTAAAACAGTTGCGACATTCATGAGATACGTATTAAAGATCGGACAGAGCTATTAAAAGAAAATTTCTTAAAAATTAAATAATCAACAATTTTTTTTTTGAGCAATCGGACATCAAGGGTATTCAAAGCTTCTTTAACGCTACTGTTTCTTTCTTGTTTTAGTTTATTTTTTCAAACGAGGTAAGCGCATGTCATATTTACTAATTTGCATATGAAAAAGGAGGCGAAAAATAAATAATCTGGGAGGAGTATATTGGATTCTGATATTGAGGCTCGCATGCTAAAGATTCCGATCTTTAGTTACATTCTTATTTTCTCGAGTCAATACGCACGATTAAGACGTACGAGTCGCCCCAATGAGTGGAGTAACCCCAGCCGGAGGACAACTGGAGACCCACCAGTATCCTAAAAGGAGCGGAAAGAGCCAAAATGAAAGCTTGTTTGATTGAAAACTTGACTTAATTATGACGGCTTGTTTGACGTCACAATACCTGACTTTAATAAAGGCATTTGATATCTGTAGATGGCAGTACAGCGGTATTCGGTATCTGGTTCTCCTTTCTCAGGCCAAAGCAAGCATTTTGCGAAAAAAGGAGGACACAACAATCACCAAAAATCTCAAAAAAATGGTGAAAATTGAATAAATATCCAGAGCATAGGTGGGTCAAAATGGTCATTTGCCTCATTTAGTTGCTGCCGTTGCCAAAATTTTTAACCTTGATTCTGCCACCACAACCTTGATTTTCACCCAGAATCAAAAACTCAATCGAAATTTCTATTCGGGCTGCTTATTCGCATCCGTAAATGATTTTATTTACACAAATTTATTTTAATTGAATTATTTGAGGCAAAAAGCTTTCATAATGAAAGCGTGGTGGTTGTGTGGAATTTCTAAGTCGATACAAACGGTTAGGTTTGTTTTCGATATTAAGGTTAGCATACAAGCCAAACGCTACACTCAGTTAGGAGCGTCAACATTTGTGTCAGAAAATTAAAAAAGAGTTAAACAATCAGTTAGAGTTAAACTTTCAAGATGAATTTGATCAATATTTGGTTTAAAAAATATTTTCTAATATTTGTTATTTGATATATTTAATTACACTAGGTTTAAAGCTAATACTATTTTTATTTCTCCTCCTCCTACAAATTGACCCACCCTTGCGAAGACCCATGCCAAATCCTATCTAGCTTACGCTGTGACACGCACAATTTTGTCTTAAATTTACTCGTGGCTAATTATCTTGGAGCATAAAATTACGCATGCATATGCTGCTAATTCGTCCACCAAAATTCACTTGATTATATATAAGTATATATACCGTAGTTTCATCCTCATCATTGTCTTCATCATCATCGGCATCCCCTTCATTGCTCTCTTTGTCGGCTTTGGACTCATCGTTACGCGATGCCAACCTCTCACTGCTTGAACTGTTAATTCCGCTGAAGGAGCCACTCGGGTAGATTCCATTGACTAAACCGTGACTATTGCCAACATAAAGGCTGTTATTACCCTTTCCGCTGTTGTTGCCATTGGTCGTGAGCATAGTGCGTCCAAGCCAGGTATGACTAAAAATCCAGTCGCGAGGGTTTTTTCCCTATTGGTAACGGTCGGATCACGCAAAGGTTATTCCAATACAATTTTTCACGCACTAGGTCTCTGTTGGGACATTTTATACTGCACTTTTAATTTATGATTGTTTAGTTATCTTCGTTAAAAAAGTTTAGCTTTATGCCTAATATATGTTAATTTAAGCCGCATTGCATTTGTCCAATATAACGAATTGGATAACAGCTTAGCACTTAACTATAGTATAATTTGTGAAAATTGTAGGATTTAAGCAAAGATGCAGCTGAATTATTGTGATTTTGATTTACTAATTGTTTTCTATAAAATCAATTTATTTGTTTTTAATTTAAGCTTCTGATTAAGTGAATTTTTGTAATCGGTCACTAAAATTAAAAGGACATCAATGTCTTAAAGACCAAACCGTATTAATAGTAAAAATAAAAGAAAAATATAGAAAAATATTTCCTCAAGTAGCTTCGTTCGCGCTATAAAACGACTCGTTTGATGCTGGCGTTCGCCCAACGCGTAACTGATTTGCCGAATCAGACGGAGGCCGAAGGAAAGCAGAAAGCTTCTTTGGCTAAGGCCAACTTCGTTCTTCCTTCATTAATATACCACGAAGGAAAACAAAATTGAAACCGAAAGCTTTTTCCACTGAGCGGACAAACTTCAGTCAGGATTCATTCAAGAGCATTCATTGGGGCCGGTCACGTGTAGGCCAATTTCACTTTCAGTGGCCCCTACCCAAATGCCCAACTGAATCCGGGCTGAACTAAAGCCAAAGCTTTAGGAGCTAAACAAAAAAAGCAAAAATGCAGCTGTTGCTTAAATCCGGTGGAGGCCTCATCCTGCCCCAGGAGCCTTACATAAATTTCAAAAGCTATCCAGGCCTTTCTCTATGCTCATCGTATTGCTCATAATTCAATTATCGCATATTTCCTTTGACTTAAATTGGGCGGTAAAAAATTCTTAATAAATTAAATATCTATTCTAGCAATTGTCTTGGTTAATTGGTAATTTTGTGGTTTTGTCAATAGAAGAATGTAAACCCGTTGATGACGAACTGCTGACGCACGTGCCATTGCGTGCCCGGTATTATCTTAGTATATCTATTAAAATGGTAATAAAAATGCAATACACAACAACCCTTCAACCCTTCAGTTGACTAAGCTCTGATGATTTGCGATAGGACGATACCTAATTAGACTATATTACGAATATGCTTTTTGTTTGACATTTCCAAGATGACATTGAAAATCGTGCAAAGATTTACCTGTGGTTGTTGGTTTTTATCTAGTCGTGTCCGTCTGTCTGTTTGTCGGTTTGTTTGTCTGCATATATTTTTTGGTCTGTCTGTATGTATTGCGGCACCAATATTTTTCCGCAAAGCCCTCTTTCTCTACTAGAATTTGCAATAATGTGCTTACATCCCCATATCTCCGCAACTGAAAGATTTATATACATCTTCACCACAACTTTTTCCGCCCCGCAGAAGTTTGAATGCAAAATCATTTCTGTGGTCAATCTATATACATAACAAGAAAAGGAAGGCCAGCTTCGGGGCCCGAAACTTAGAATACCCTTGCAGACCAGTTGCCTTCAAACCGTTCGATTGTTTGTATGACAGCTATAGGATATATCGCGCTATCGGGCTGAAACTCTGCACCGACCCTTCAATCTGTTGCAGGTAGTATATAAGTCGGAACGGCCGGAATCGGAACACCACATCACATAGCTGCCATAGGAACGATTGCGAAAAAGTGACAACATTTCGCCATTTTTTAAGATATAATATTTATTTCTTGGGAAACCCTATTTAATTATTATTTTAACATATCCTGAAAGTTTCATCAAAATCGGTTCACTATATCCTATAGGATCGGACCATAGGAACGATGGGAGAAAATGGGTCATTGAGCATAACTCCGGTGTTTGTCAAGACAATTAATTCATTCTTGAGAAATACAGTTTCCATAGACATTAAAGCTGTTTTAAAAAATTAAAAACCCAAAAATCGGATTACTGTATCCTATAGCTGCCACACAAACGATCGAACGGTTTGAAAGCAACTGGTCTGCAAGGGTATTCTAAGCTTCGGGTACCGAAGCTAGCTTTCCTTTCTTGTTTTTTGTCTGTTTGATTTTGGATAAACTTCAAGGATAACTGATGGCCACTGCAAAGAGCTTCGGTTGGAACTGGATCGCATAACAGCAATTATTAATTTATTTTTATAAATTTCTGTCAAGTCATGTCGAAGCCTTAATTAATGATGCTATGTTTTTACTTTTATAAAATTAAAAATAATTTACTGGTAACTACACCTAACCTCTTAATTCTGTTGTTTTAGATAATTAATTCATTCTTAGAAACAGACTTTTACAAAAATTAGAAAAAATCGGATCAATGTATCCGTAAATGGCTTAAAGGTCGTAAGTAAAAATGGTAAATGAAACTGTTTTTCTTAAGCTCTACTGCTACCTATCGTACTGCCTTGGTCCAATTATTTCTGTAAGTGGCTTTTGTGTCATGCACTTAAAAGCTCTCCAATTGTTTGTTTATTTACAAATCCAATTTGGCAAGTGCACCTTGCCTCCGACTATCAACAGTCATCATTGTTCTAACTGGAGCTCGAATAAATTGTGCATCCGCAATGGTGTGGTGGTGCAAAGGGGAAGAGGTGGGGTTGCGAAATCAGAGGTATGAAAGTTCTAGACGGGTATTTTTATTTTACGAGAAACTCGTGATTAGCGTTCGCTTGAAATAACTTAGGAAAAAAGTCCGTGGCGTGGTTGATTTGGATGTTACGTGGATTACGCATACGCCTGGTGGTACGGCAAACCGAAACAATACGAACATGTTCCGTGTTTGTGTAAACATTTTTTTTAAAAAGGCAGAACCAAAAAAAATTCAATGAGTTTAGAAATTAGGGGAAGTAAGAAGCCTAAATAAACTTGCCGTATTTTATACCCTTGCTGAAGGTATTATAATTATATATTATAATATAATAAGCGTTCCTATCATACTTATACACGTAATATAGTTTTTCGCTGGAAAAATGTGTGCTTAACCTGTTGATCTTAAAAAGTGTCAACATTTTTTGTTGATCCACTAAAAATTGGAGAAATAATTAAATTTTATTTTTCAAAATGCTCTGTAGTATTTGAGATAGTGTAAGGGTATATCTTAATCAATCACCTGAACTTTAAGCATCACAATCGTAATTTCCATTCGATCTTGTGAGGGACACTTGCTATAAGCCTTCCCCGATTTCACTTCAGATTCCTCCATTGAACTTTGCACATTTCCATGGCTAGCCATTAGGGTCGCATCGGGATGGATGAAACTCATTTTTCAATTCTGCTTCCGATTAATGAATAGTGAACTGTTCAGTTCCTGATCTCATGCTTCTGTTGCGCCGAGTTAGTTGTGCAATTTAATTTTATATAATCACGATACCCACAAACACACACAGAAATAAATCAAGTCAGAAAAATGGTCAAGTATTTTTTCACGGGCAAACAATCGCTATTGGGAAATTTCTTAAGTGGGGAAAATTTATGAATTTTTGAATATCCAAACAAGATGGGATCGAATGACAGATACTGCCCCACTTGTGCAGTATGTGCTGAAGGCAAGGGCCGAGTTCAAACTACAATAAATTCGGCGCAAAGAAATTTTTTGGGTTGACTCGATTTCCGCTTGACGTCTGATGCTCAAACAGGAAGAAGAGAAGGTAGCTATTTTTAGTTTTAGTGAATACCGTTTTAGTATTCTATTCTCTGTTAGTTGCACTTGTCCCCCACTTGTGAGATAAATTTCCCGGCTCTCACCAAAGTCAAGTTCAAGTTCAACGGGGCGAAATAGGGAAAGAGAAAGATTTCACTACACTACATTCTTTGACATAGTCCGACTCTCCCATAGAATCACTCTCATGCTGCAACAAACTTATGTACAATTGTACACTTGACAAAAATAATCACAAGTTGCAAAAAAAAACTCATACACAATGTCGGCCTGATAATCAGACGCTTTTTGCGATGCCTTTTAGTCTGTTTGCTTAACTGTTTCTTTATTTCATTTTGTATAATCCCCACTGCTGCCTTTATTTCATTTTTATTTATTTGACACATTATTTGCATTATATTTTTGTGGTTAGGTTCATTTTGTTTTCGTTATTAACGCACACGTCTCAGGTGGCCGAAAGACACTTAAATTGGACAGAGTTTGTCGAGATGTAATTTAAACTGATATCCATGCACATATAAGTATGTATAATCATACAAGTTAAAGTTTGCTTAATTTTATAACGTGATCAAAACTAAAACAAAGTATATAGTTATTATACCCATGTAGAGGGTATTATTTGTTCAGTAGGTGACATTTCACATCATACAGCTGCTACAGGAACGAAAAAGTACTGCAAGGGTATCCAAGCTTCGGGCAAGCAAGCTAGCCTTCCCTTCTGGTTATTTGCTAGCTAAGAGCCAAGAAAAAAATAATTTCCTCATCAATGATGCGGTACCCTTGCAATGATTTAATATAAGGCCTTAAGAAATTTCCCACGGAAACCATCTCAACTAATTTGAATATTCCATTTACATATAAATGAAAATCTATTAAGGCTGGGGCATATGTTTTCCTACAACAAACAAAACACATCCACTCATTAATATGAAATTAATTACAGAAGATCGCGAAAATTCTACAATTAATCAGTGAGTTTCAAATATACAAATATTAAAATATCTAAATGATTAAATTTATATAATAATATAGCCCAGCAGTAACATTAACACCTTTACGGAACCTATAAATACATTTACTAATGTTAATTTTTTCATCGATTGGTGTCATTTCCTGGTATAAGGTTGCCTATATTAAAACTATCATTAGATAGTGTACCCAATTAATCAAAGCTGGGTGCTTTAATAAGTTGTTTCCCAACAGTTAGTCCACTGACCCCATGATACACGTTATGTCGGATCGGCCGAATGTTTAAACAATACCTAAGCAAGGGAATATCATTTAGAGCTTTATTATGCAAAATGTACAGAATTTCCAGATCGGGGACGTCGCCGGTGATCGAAAACTTCAACTGAACTCTGTAATTTTCCAGAGTCATTTCACCATATTTTAAACATATTACAATTGTATGGGCCTCGTATATATTCAGCCCGCGGTAAATCACAATTTTGTTGTACTTTACTACAATTATATTTATTGCTCACTCAATTCAGAGTAATATCCAATTAGTTAAAAATAAACAAAATGTTATTATTTAGTTATTAGACCCTGTACCCAAAGGGTAAAGGGTATATTAAGTTTGTGCAAATGTATGTAACAGGCAGAAGGAGGCGTGGCAGACCCCACAAAGTATATATATTCTTGATCAGCATGACGAGCTGAGTTGATATAGCCATGTCCGTCTGTCCGTCTGTCCGTCTGTCCGTCTGTCCGTCTGTCCGTCTGTCCGTCTGTCCGTCCGGATGAACACACGGATCTCAGCAACTGTAAGAGCTAGAAGAACCGTATTACCAGTGTAGATTCTTCTAATACTGAGTAAATTAGAGTTTATTTTTTTAAGTCGGTGCCACGCCCACCGCCTCCGCAATTTGTATTTGAATTTTTGAACTGCCCTGCACTGCACAATTTTGAAGCTAAAATTTTTTTAAAAATACCCATGCAATTGGAGCATAGATTTCTACCGATCCTGAAAATATCATCAAGATTGGTTAATTAGAAAGCGCACAATAAATACCTAAAGTTTACACGCGCTAAACACAAAAAATCTGTTTATTTGCGCAAAAAAACGGTAAATCGCTTGCGTTCGGTGGTTGATTTTTCTCGGAAGTGCCGCTGTAGCTGCGCTGCCACTACCTTCATATACATACATACGAATGTGTATGTATGTATGTATGTATGAATGTACGTCTTCAATATATTTATACTGTATTAGCTGTCGATTCAAAAAGTTTGGGTTTGTCGAATGGTTACGACGTTCGACTTAAAACGCGAAGATCTTGGGTTCGAATCCCAGACCGGACTCGGTGTGAATATATATTTTTTTTTGTTTTTTTTTTATTATGCCTAAAACCAAATTTGTACAGGGTCTGTAACAGTCGGGAAACTCGACTGTAACGTTCTTACTTGTTAGATCATAAAATAATGATGGTTTAGGAAATAAAATTAATAATGAATGAATGAATGAATATTCATTAAAAAAGAAATTGAGATTGAAAAGAAATCAAGAAATTTTTGAGAATAATTCTATATGTAATCTATTACAAACTGTTCACATCTTACAAGGATTTGTTATGAGACCACCCATATTATTATTAATATTTTTGTATAATGTCGGTTGTTATGTCTGTTTTCCGCGTTCATAAGTTTTACCCAAATTGCATTTTCGAATTTGACATTATTTTATGTAAATGCTTGGTTAAAAATTTGGTGTTTTTTATCCACATGGATTTAGCCAATTTACAGGGACAGGACTCACCTAGTAAAAAGCAACTGGTATCCAGTCAGAAAGGCCCTACTATTCTTGTGATCATAATTCAGGATGTATTTTACTGGGTATGGTTTAATATTTTTGGATCGACTCCTTTAGCTACCGATTGCTGTGAGCATTAAGCGGATACTGAGCTTATGGCGGATTCGCTCCCTCTTTTCACACTTCACATAAAGTGCCAAAAAAATCTAGTAGTTTCCACACACACAAACGCGGTCATGTCACCAACTGGCAGGCATATACATATGCTATATATATTAAGCAAATATGTATGTTAATAAAAAGCGTATCAAAAAGAACTGGGAACCGCGATCTGCGAACTGGGTGAACCTGCGAAAAAGCCCGTTGTTGTTTGCCAAAGAAATTTAGCGCTTGTTGCAAAATCTAAATCGTTTTTGAAACTGAAGTCGAGCGACTCGATCCGGAATTGACATACCCGATGGAGATCGGGGATTCGAGATCCGAGATTGTGGATCGTCTCAGCACGAAGCACGGAGTTAGCGGGGAAGTAACTAGCATGGAAATTTTCTAATCGGCACGATGCTCATGGTCTATTGATTTGCAACTTATTAGCTTTATTTTATTTTATCCAATTCGATTGATCGGCTGTTATGCAGCTATAAACATACTTTAACTTTTTAGTTCAACTGGTTCAAATTTGTCATTTGGCTTTTCTTACCATCATGTGATGTATTGAATAAATATTAAATACTAATTAGCAGTAATTATTAATTGTGAACAAAAACAGCAAAAACGTGACACGTTTGGTTTGACTAAACAGCTAACTAAATATTTATTATGACGTAGGTATTCGGCCGCAAATCAGTTCCCAAAATATCAAAATATCAAACAAGAAAGGAAGGCTAACTTCGGTACCCGAAGCTTAGAATACCCTTGCAGACCAGTTGCCCTCAAACCGTTCGATCGTTTGTATGGCAGCTATAGGATACAGTAATCCGATTTTTGGGTTTTTAATTTTCTAAAACGGAATTAATGTCTATGAAAACTGTATTTCTTAAGAATAAGTTAATTGTTGTGAAAAACACCAGAGTTATACTCAACGACCCATTTTCTCCCATCGTTCCTATGGCAGCTATAGGATATAGTGAACCGATTTTGGTGAAACTTTCAGGATATGTTAAAATAGTCATTATTATGAGTTTTCTAAGAAATAAATTAGGTTTCTTAGAAAATGGCGAATTTATGGCACTTTTTCCCAATCGTTCCTATGCCAGCTATGTGATTATAGGGCTGGTGCAAAGTTTCAGCCTGATAGCTTTAAAACTGAGGGACTAGTTTACATAGCAACCGACAGACGGACAGTCAGACGGACATGGCTAGATCGACTCGGCTGGTGATGCTGATCAAGAATATATATACTTTATAGGGTTGGAAATGTCTCCTTCACTGCGTTACAAACTTCTGGACAAAATTATAATACCCTCTGCAAGGGTATAAATATGTATTAACATTCTTCCTGCATACATGTGTACATATGAACCTCTACCAAAAAGGGGTTCTGTAATTAATAATATTTATGTTTTTCTTTTTGCTAATTAGGTAATTATGACTAAGTATGTATATTGCATTTGTATTTTTATACCCTTGCAGAGGGTATTATAATTTTGACCAGAAGTTTGCAACGCAGTGAAGGAGACATTTCCGACCCTATAAAGTATATATATTCTTGATCAGCATCACCAGCCGAGTCGATCTAGCCATGTCCGTCTGTCTGTCCGTCTGTCTGTCCGTCTGTCCGTCTGTCTGTCTGTCGGTTGCTATGTAAACTAGTCCCTCAGTTTTAAAGCTATCAGGCTGAAACTTGGCACCGACCCTTCAATCTGTTGCAGTTAGTATATAAGTCGGAACGGCCGGAATCGGAACACTACATCACATAGCTGCCATAGGAACGATTGGGAAAAAGTGCCAAAAATTTCGCCATTTTTTAAGATAATTTATTTATTTCTTGGAAAACTCTATTTAATAGCAATTTTAACATATCCTGAAAGTTTCAATAAAATCGGACTACTATATCCTATAGCTGCCATAGGAACTATGGGAAAAAATGGGTCATTAAGCATAACTCTGGTGTTTTTCAAGACAATTAATTCATTCTTGATAAAAACAGTTTTCATAGACAGTAAAGCGTTTTTAGAAATTTAAAAATCGGATTACTATATCCTAAAGCTGCCATACAAACGATTGAACGGTTTAAAAGCAACTAGCCTGCAAGGGTATTCTAAGCTTCGGGTACCGAAGCTAGCCTTCCTTTCTTGTTTTTATACAAAATCGTAAGGTATTCACCATCTAAAAAATATAATAGTGGTATCAGCGAATTAAACTCACTAATAAAATAAAAAAGAGTGAATGCAGTAGTGCTCAGAATGCCCATACTAAAATATTTTAGATCGCGTGTGGCCTGCACCAAAATAGTAAAAACAAGTAAGAACGTTACAGTCGAGTTTCCCGACTGTTAAAGACTCTGTACCAATTTGGATATAAGTAAATAAATCAAAAAGAAAAAAAGTACCGAGTCTGGTCTGGGGCTCGAACTTGAGACCTTCTTGATTTCAACCAGACGTCCTAATCATTGCATATTCCATATAGCTAATACAGTAAAAATATATTGAAGACGCACATTCATACACCTCTACATATATGAAGGTAGTGCGTTCTCAGCGGCACTTCCGAAAAAAATTAACCACCGACCGCAAGCGATTTACCGTTTATTTGAGCAAATAAAAAGATTGCTTGTTGTTAACGCCTGTAAACTTTTCGTATTTATTGTGCGCTTTCTAATCAACCAATCGATGAAATTTTCAGGATCGGTAGAAATCTAAGCTCCAATTGCATGTAAACTTTTAACAAATTTTAGCTTGAAAAAGGTGTAGTTCAGTGCAGTCCAAACATTAAAATACAATTTGCGGGAGCGGTGGGCGTGACACAAAAAAAAAAACTTCATCTGCGTTATAATTAGGATAGTCTGCACTGGCAATATGGTTCTTCTAGCTCTTACATTTTCTGAGATCCGTTCGTTTATCCAGACGGACAGACGGACATGGCTATATCGACTCAGCTCATCATGCTGATCAAGAATATATAAACTTTGGGTCTGCAACGCCTCCTTCGGCCTGTTACATATATCTGCACAAACTAAATACGAGTATACCTTTTACCCTTTGGGTACAGGGTCTAAAAATAATAGTAATAGGAAAACGAAATTAAATTGATCTAAGCAACTGATCTAGTTCATGTAAAGACTCCCTTTTTTCCCTTGCTCAAAATTCACTGACGATCTGCTGATTTCTCAATTTATTTTTTTTCTTTGCTACGCAATTAATCAACAAGGCAATGATAATTTTTTGTGTCGATTATTTTGACAAGTCGTCATCGCGTTAATATCAGATGTAAATATCTTTTTGGAAATCGCAGTCATTTCTTTATAACTTCCATATGGTGCGTTTAACCTTGTTATTGAACTCGCTGATCGGATTTGCGCAGAGGTGATATTTCGCAGATGAAAACTAAGTGATACATATTAAAAACAAGCCACAACAAACAGGTGACAATAATATTTTTTTCACAGCAAACTAATACAATTTGCTGCTAATTTAATATATTGTGCTTTGTGTTTATTTGTATTGATATTTTGTTAATATTGTGTTGTTTACATTGGGCATTTCACGTGTCATTAGCGTATCCGTTATACATGCAACAATGAAAAATGTGAACTTTAAGATTATACAGTCCAGGGACGAATCAAGAGCTCTCGTTTTGATTGGGGATAGCTTCTGTTTTTATACCCTTGCAGAGGGTATTATAATTTGACCAGAAGTTTGTAACGCATTGGAGCAGACATTTCCGACCCTATAAAGTATATATATTCTTGATCAGCATCACCAGCCGAGTCGATCTAGCATTGTCCGTCTGTCTGTCTGTCCGTCTGTCTGTCTATCCGTCTGTCTGTTGCTATGTAAACTAGTCTCAAAGTTTTAAAGCTATCGGGCTAAAACTCTGCTCCGACCCTTCAATCTATTGCAGGTAGTATATAAGTGGGAACAATCGGAATCGGAACACTACATCACATAGCTGACATAGGAACGATTGGGAAAAAGTCTCATAAATCCGCAATTTTTAAAGATATTTGGTTTATTTCTTAGGAAACTCTTATAAATGACTATTTTTATATATCCTTAAAGTTTTATCAAAATCGGACAACTTTATCCTATAGCTGCCATTGGAACGATGGGAGAAAATAGGTCGTTGAGCAAAACTCTGGTGTTTATCAAGACCATTAATTCATTCTTGGAAAATACAGTTTCCATAGACATTAAAGCCGATTTAGAAAATTAAAAACCCAAAAATCGGATAACTATATCCTATAGCTGCCATACAAACGATTGAACGGTTTAAAGGCAAAAACACTTAAATATATCAAATATATCAAAACACTTAATATTATTATTTACGATTATAGTGCAACTAGCAGATTTATTAAATTAGACCGTATTTTTAGTTTTCCTAATCAATTAATAAGTTTGATAATTAAATATCATCACAAAGACATTTTGTACCCTCAATATAATATACAATGAAATTTAAAAGTTATACCCATCTGCTCAAGTATCACAAAGCACAAAACATTGAAAAAATGGAATTAAACAAGTTTTAATTTTTCTTGAGACCACAATAAACAATTAAATAAGTGTCCACATCTGGAATGTGCTTAAAAATGTCTATGATCATTGGCCAGTCTCAGGTCAACTGTATACAACAGTTACAATTAATAGATTCTTAAATAAGCCAACTGTTAAACAACTCAAATTGATTAAAGGCATAACTATTTTCAAAATGTTCTCCGTACAATCAGATCTATATTTATAACTCGTGCATACATGTATATATCGATAACAAACTTCCATAACAATCGATTAAGCAATTTCTAACACTGGTTTGAACCAGGGCTACCAAACGGCCACAAAAGTGAAAAGTAAAAAAAAAAGTCAAGCATTTAGGAATTTTCAATTTTATGTGGACTTTGCTTTAAATATAGGGCAGAAATTGGATTAACTAACCATGCCGCCTACGATCAACAATTCGGCGGTAAACAGTTCCGCTGATAAGCGAACTCAACGGCAGACGGAGCGCAAGTAAGTGCTCAAATGCCCGATAAAAATATAGACTTTAATTCACAATTTCTTAACAGATCGGAGATCATTTGCCGCGTAAAGTACGGGAACAACCTTCCGGACATCCCCTTCGACCTAAAGTTTATCCAGTACCCCTTCGATAGCCACCGGTTTGTGCAGTATAATCCCACGTCGCTGGAGCGCAACTTCAAGTACGATGTGCTCACGGAGCACGATTTGGGTGTAACAGTGGACCTGATCAACCGGGAGCTGTACCAAGCTGATTCGATGACCCTCCTGGACCCCGCTGATGAGAAGCTTCTCGAGGAGGAGACCCTTACGCCCACCGATTCTGTACGATCTCGCCAACACTCGAGGACCGTCTCCTGGCTGCGCAAATCAGAATACATCTCCACCGAACAGACGCGCTTTCAACCGCAGAACTTGGAGAACATCGAGGCCAAGGTGGGCTATAACGTTAAAAAGTCACTGCGCGAAGAGACGCTCTACTTGGACCGCGATGCGCAGATCAAGGCTATTGAGAAGACGTTTAGCGACACAAAGAGCGACATCACCAAACACTATTCCAAGCCGAACGTGGTGCCCGTCGAGGTGCTACCCATCTTCCCTGACTTTACTAACTGGAAGTACCCCTGCGCCCAGGTCATATTCGACAGCGATCCCGCTCCGGTGGGCAAGAACGTGCCCGCGCAGCTGGAGGAGATGTCGCAGGCCATGATCCGAGGTGTGATGGATGAGAGCGGCGAGCAATTCGTCGCCTACTTCCTGCCTACGGAGCAAACGCTGGAGAAGCGGCGCACTGACTTTGTGGCCGGCGAGCTTTACAAGGAGGAGGAGGAATATGAATACAAGATCGCCCGCGAGTATAACTGGAACGTAAAGACAAAGGCATCCAAGGGGTACGAGGAGAATTATTTTTTCGTAATGCGGCCTGATGGCATCTACTATAACGAGCTAGAGACGCGGGTACGCCTCAATAAGCGTCGCGTCAAGGTTGGCCAGCAGCCCAACAACACCAAGCTGGTGAGTTCCGAATCACATTATAAGTTTTCCAGCCTATGTAATAGATAGATATCTCGTGCGAGTAATACATTGTTTATATGCCGTTTTCCCGCACAGGTCGTCAAGCATCGCCCTCTAGACGGCATGGAACATCGCATGCAACGCTATCGCGAGCGTCAATTGGAGGTTCCTGGAGAGGAAGAGGAAGAAGTTGAGGACGAAATGGAAGTGGACGAGGAGCGAACACAGGTTGCCGGTGAATCGGAAAAGACGAACGAGGATGCTGCGGGCGGTGCAAAGCCAGCGGACGGAAGCAACGCACCAGCCCAAGTAGCGCGAGATCGGAAGTCCCGTTCGCGGACTCGCACTCGCAGCGGCTCCAGTTCAGGATCTGCTTCAGGCTCTGCTTCAGGATCGCGGCCCAGCAGCCGCTCAAAGTCTGGCTCCCGCTCGGCCAGCGGCTCTCGATCGCGATCCAACTCCCCGACAGGATCCCAGAAGTCTGCAGCCGGCTCAAACAAATCCGGATCAAGATCAAGGTCCGGATCACGGTCTCGATCCCGAACCCGTTCTAAATCCGGTTCTCAAACTCGGTCCCGGTCTCACTCCCGATCCCTATCTGGATCTCGATCCGGATCTGGTTCCCGTTCGCCAAGCCGATCTCATAGCGGATCGCCCAGTGGTTCCGGTTCCAGCTCTGGGAGCGGTTCCGATGAGGAGTGAACATTTCGAAAAGAAATTATTTTTTAATAAAAACGATTGTATGTGAACAAAGACAAGTCCATTCCGATTTCAAGTTTATCCCGCCATGAAAGGCAATAAAATAACACTTCTAAGACTCTAATTTTAAGAAAGGAATCATATCCTGTTCAATATTATCCTGTTTCCAATCTTTTAAAAACACAAATTCAAAATCTATATTTTCATAGCTCTGTTTCTGTAAAAGACAACATTTAAAGTCTTCTTATATTTTTTATGGAATTTGTACGTTTTTATAATTTTTTAATTCGATTCTTGCTTACACGATTAGGTTCCTCAATCTGGCTCAAATAAGAGGCAATGCTAATTGCTTGAATACGTATAAAATAGTATATATATTCTTGATCAGCATCACCAGCCGAGTTGATCTAGCATTGTCCGTCTGTCGGTTGCTATGTAAACTAGTCTCTCAGTTTTAAAGCTATCGGGCTAAAACTTTGCATCAATCTGTTCCAGGTAGTATATAAGTCGAAACGGCCGGAATCGGAACATTACATCACATAGCTGCCATAGGAACGATTGGGAAAAAGTGACAAATTCGAAATTATCAAAGATATTTATTTTTATTTTTTAACTTTTTTTAATGACTTTTTTAACAAAGTATCATCAAAATTGGACCACTATACCCTGTAGCTGACATTGGAACTATGGGAGAAAATGGGTCATTGAGCATAACTCTGGTGTTTTTCAAGACAATTTATTCTTAAAGAATAGAGTATTCATAGACATAAAAGCCGTTTTAGAAAATTAAAAACCAAAAAACTGATCGAACAGTTTTGAGGCAACTTGTCTGCAAGGGTATTCTAAGCCTCGGGTACCGAAGCTAGCCTTCCTTTCTTGTTTTTCTTTAAAAACAACTAAGTCAGGTTCAATATAAAATTTGTACATTGTTTCTATTGTAGCTATACAATATAGTAATTTTGATCGAATCGAATACCTTCATTTAGTGGTTAAATCTAAGGAATATATAAATTATGTTAAATTTTTTTAAATCTATGTTTCTTTTTCCCAATCGGTCTTATGGCAGATATGTGGTATATACTACCTGCAAGAGAAAAAAGGCCGGACATGGCTATATCCACTCGGTTAGTAATGGTGATTATTGATTAAATATGTCTTCTGTACTGCGTTGCAAGCTTCTGGGAAAAGTTGTAACACGCTTTGCAAGGGTATACAAATTTCTAAATATGGTTGCAGGAATAATTGTCCTTTGTGTAGCTCTTAAATAGTGAACGAAGTGTTAATATATTAATAAGACATGGGGAGAAGCTAGGTGGTTCAGCTACGTGGCATCCATTAGGAAGCGCTGGAATACTTCGCCGTCAGAGGTGGGCAACTCTGTCTGCTGTGGTGAATATAGTCTCAAGTTCTGAAGCTGCTGCAGTGGTGAGCAGGTACCATTAAATGGTAACTCTGCAGCAGGGTCCAGTGGCACGAGCAGCGGCTGCGTCTCCTGTGCCGTCACGTTGCAGATACCCAGCTTCTGACACTGCTCCACCACAATGTCGTCGATGGTCTGTGAGAAGAGTGCCTCTTGATCCGGATCCACCATCGAGCCACTGTTAATGGCGACTATCTCCGCGCTGGCCGGCGATGGCTGCGTGGTCGAGTTGCTGCCTTCTAAAAAGGCTTTGATCAACTGTTCCGGCGTCTGGGAGTCATCGGTGGGACAGCGGTGGGTGCGCTGGCTGACTTTGTATCGAAACGTTTTGTGGCAGAGCTCACACTTGTAGGGCATAACACCAGTGTGGATGCGCGTGTGAACCAGGAAGGACACCCTCTGCCGGAAACATTTACCTATGGCGAAATCTTAATTTAGTCAAATTGCTTGCAAAAGGGTATTTATTCCATAAAGTACTGAAAAGGTGAATAAAAAGAGTTTCGGGAACCGTAGCTTAGAATGTTATAATTTTGTTCCAATAGATATTTATACAAGGCAGTTAAGTTAACATATAAAATATAAGCATTACCAGTCAAGTCGATCTAGCCAAACAGGCGGGCAAGGGTCGCAGATGTCTCCTTGACTGTGTTAAAACTTTCTGTATAAGCTTGGTAGCTATACCTCTTACCAACGCTGAAATCTGTGTATAAACACACAGTTAGACTAACAGGCCAGGACAGGCATGGCTAGATCGATTTGCCCAATCACCAGGCAACTCTGGAGACCCCTGACGAAAAGACACGAGTCTTTTTCTCTGTATTACATACATGTGCACTACTGTACCTTGTACCTTAGGCACATTAAGTTCAGTTCAAAGACTGGTTGAATCCTTATAAATGTAAACATTAAACAATTTAATTGAAATCTATAAACAGAAATTCTATATAGTAAAATACATATTTTCTTTTTAAAGAAGCACTAGGGGGTATTTAGAAGTTTTAATAAAATCCATTAGGTGAACATACTTACCGCAAACCTCGCATTTGAATGGCTTCTCTCCGCTGTGAATCCGTTGGTGGTTGTGCAGCGTAGACAGCTCCTTAAAGGCCCGCCCGCACACGATGCAGACGTGGGGCTTCACCTCGCTATGGTAGAGCAAATGCTTGTGGTACGATTGCTGGAACGTGAATGTCCTGGCGCAGATCTCACAGGTGTACGGCATCTCGCCGGTGTGCAGGCGCTTGTGTTTCTTAAGAAAGTACTTTGTCGTGAAGGACTTGCTGCATACGTCACACTCCCACAGCTTCGGCGTAGCGCTATTTGTTTCGGGCGACACTGGAGACTGCTGAAGCATACTGAGAGCTCCGCTCAAAGCGTACGGCTGAGAGCTGGTGGCCGTGGAGTTGTTGCTGCCAAATATTGCCGCCGCCTCCGTGTGCCGGATGCGATCGCAAATGCTGAGCTTGAGCGAAGGATTGGCAGTTACTGTCGTAGTGAAAGTGCTTGGATTGGAGCACGTCACGCCCATCATATGAACCACCTTCAGGTGGATCCTGAGGGATCCCTTCATGCGGAACGTCTTTGAGCAGAGATGACATTTGTAGGGCTCCTGATCCTGTATAAATGTAAAAATAATAGACAATATATTAATCAAATGCATTTTATGTTTGAAATACCAAATTTTAACATGATATTCGTACATACTTATGTATCGAATGTGTAATAGGTATTTTGTGAGGGGAAATGTTTAATTTCTCACAGCAGTTATCAAGTTTGATCAAGTACGTTTGCAATTCTAAAAATCATATCCAATATGACAAACCAAAGCAAAACAAGCATTATTAAAATAGATATTGGGTAAGTGTCACTATAATTTATTCACAAGATTTTGTTTTTCCGTTAAATTCAAAAAGTTTCTTTGAAGATACTGCTTAAAGAAGTCCATCAAATTCATTTACCCTCACAATAGTAACCATTATAAATTGTTTCAGTGTACCGGTTGCTGCTCCTTCTGTGGTTGCTGCTGCAGCTCCGGTTCTGCGTTTTCATGCACCAACCGGAAATGCATGTCCCTTAGCTCGCAATTCCGAAAACTGAATTCGCAAATGTCGCAGTTAGCGGGAGGAGGTAGGGAAACTGGTGGCTGAGGAGACTCCACGGGCTTGGCCTTTGCCCGTTTGGCCCTTCTCTTGGGAGAAGCTAACGGAGGAAGAGCTATTGCAGCAGGCACATGGACGCTGGTGGGAGAATCGACACTCATTAGGCTAGTGTGCGAGAAAAGATGGATGGTCAACTTATCCAGTCCAAGGAATAGCTCTTTGCAGTTGGCAAAGGGACACGCCAGGGGACCATTTGCTGCCTTGATCAGCCTTTGCTGCAGTGCATCAATACTACCAAAACTAGGCACCGCACAAAGCGGGCACAGCACCGAGGTGGAACACATGGGTCACCAGCAAACACACTCGACTCTTATGCAAATTTTTGCCTTTCAGGTGAATTTTCCTATTGCTTTTGTCAGTGAATATTTGTTCAGGATTCCATTCCCAGACAGCTCGCACAGCTCAATCTTTCCGCTTTCAGAATTGTCTAAAAATATCCGCAAGTGAAAATTTAAAAAAATTTTCAGGCCCAGCGATCAAAGATCTCGGCCCCAATGCTGATGCCAGCGAAACGAAATAATGAAAAATAATGAAATGCCCGGCGCTGATCACCGAATCCACGAAAAGCATTTCGAAAATACTTGTAGCGTCGAAAAGCCTTCTCTCCAACATTGCACTCTACTTGTCCTCTCTGTGAATAGGTACCTAATTCCGAAAGCTCCAAAAATATAAATATATTTGGCCGATATAGTGCGCTGTGGCGGCCTTATATTCATTAGTATTGTCTTTGTAACGCGTACCACTAATGGGACAATCTGTACGTATATTTTAGACGTTAAAATCCGCAGTAATCCATCATAATAGCAATAACCATCTTGCTATTGGGTTATTTTTATTTTGAATACGAACTAAAATAATTTACTTATAAAAATTAAAATTTATGCATCATTTTATTTTTAAGAATTTGTTTATTTAAAATTCCGTTGACAATAAATATTGTTTTTATCTTTGAATTGTATTTAAATATCTTAAAGGTCAATCCAAAACAAGACGAATATTTCCAATTAGCTCATCGGTTGCAAACGCAAATTTATTAAGTCTTAAAATTACCCAATATTGACGGATGAGTGTATGCTTTAATTCTAATTAGAATCCATACTCGTAACTTTTATATTTCGAGTGTATAAATTTGATTTATGTGAAAATCGAAGTTATTGTAAAACGTAAACATATATTGTTTAAAATAAATCGAGCTGGTAAGTTTAGAAATAGACGCACTTCTAGGTTTTTGTGGTCAGATTTAAAAGAGTATCTGCCAGTAGACATTCTCTCAGATGTATTCCGATTCAATTAGTTTTTGTCTATTTTTAGTTCCGCTGCTCCCTCGGGTCTTTCGGACTGCTTTGGCAACGTATTTTATTCGCTGTTCTGTTTAGATGGTCAATTTGTAAACAGTGCGATTACCAAAAGCACGTGAAGCACAAATACGCGGATTAAGATCATTGAGTAACAAAAAAAGCGGAAATAAAATAAACGAAAGACGAACCTACTGAAATTATTTCTTCTTTTTTTTGTCTGCCATGGGCATCTTGAGCGAGATAATGCTGAGACCGGATTGAGCGGAGGTGGATGAGCTGTCGTCATTCATAGAGCTGATTTCCGAGGCGGTGGATCGGGCGGTCGAACCACCGCCACCC
Source organism: Drosophila setifemur (assembly GCA_021224005.1). Taxonomy (NCBI): domain Eukaryota; kingdom Metazoa; phylum Arthropoda; class Insecta; order Diptera; family Drosophilidae; genus Drosophila; species Drosophila setifemur. The sequence continues at coordinate 238,918 of JAJJHY010001781.1, forward strand.
AAGAAGCTCTTCCCCTTGATGCTGATGTAGGAACCAGCCTCCTGCATCTGCGAGGACTTCCCAGAAGAGCTGCTCCAGGACACACAGCTGCGTGTGCGCTTAAGCTGCGTGGGCAGCTTGACGCCCTTGCGCAGAATGTAGTGCATGATGTCCGTGCCGTTTTCATCGCTGCTGGCCAGGTCGGTAAGCATGTTGAGGGCCTTGTTGTTGCGCGACTCAAGCTCCTGCACGTTGAGATCCCGCTCGAATTGGGCCAAGAATTCCTCGCTGAACGGTCGAGCTTGAATCTCCCGCAGCTGCATTCGGATCTCGCGCTTGGCCCGCTCCAACTTTAACCGCTGATCTTCCAGCTCGTGTTGTATTTTCCCCAAAATCTCTGAATGCTCCGCCCGCTGTATCCGTGCCTTTTCTAGCCGCGTGATCAGGTCTTCCTCCTCGGCCCTTTGTGCCTCGTGCTTTTGGTCGTAGTGCTGCGCCTTGCAACGTAGCACCTTCAGTTTCTCCAAGTCGCGGCAATAGGAAGCCTCAAGCTCCTTCAACTCAATCTCGGCGCGCTCGCGATCTGCACAGAAGAAATAATTACATTTGACTACCTATAGCATAGGACACCTATTTATCACCAGTAATGAATTAAAAGGATTGCAACGCTGTGAAGGAGACATCTAAATTTTCTTAAATAGCATCGCCACCTGTGTCGATCTAGCCAAGTCCGTCTGTCTGTTGCCACGCAAACTAATCTCTTAGTTTTAAAACTTTCCGGCTGAAACTTTGCCCCGACAATTATTTCTGTGGCAATCGTAACACCACCTCACATAAATGCCATGAGAAGGATTGAGTAAAAGTAGTCCGTCTGTCTGTCTGGAGACTAGTTGCTTTCAAACCCTTCTATAGTTTTTGTTTCACCTATATACTGATCCGATTTTTGGGTTTTTCATTTTCTAAATCGGTTTTATTTTATATAAAGTATATTGTCTAAAAATAAATGATAAACCCGCAGAGTTATGGTCAATGACTCATTTTCTCCCATCGTTTCTATGGTAGTTATAATATATAGTGGTTCGATTTTGATAATACTTTCAGGAAAGGTTAAAATAGTCATTAAATAGCGATTTCTAAATAATGAACTAGTTATTTGTACAAAACGTCTAATTTATAGCACGTTCCGATTCCGGCCGTTCCGACTAATATACTACCTGTAACAAGGGGTCGGCAAAGAAGGGTCGGTGCAAAGTTTTAGCCCGATAGCTTCAAACTGAGAGACTAGTTTGCGTGGAAACAGACAGACGGACAGACAGACAGGTCATGGCTAGATCGACTCGGCTAGTGATGCTGATCAAGAAAATATATACTTTATGGATTCGGAGATGTCTCATTCACAGCGTTGCAAACTTCTGGTCAAAATAATACCCTCTGCAATGGTATAAAAAACTATGGGGATAAAATTTTGCACCAACACTTCTTTCTATTGCAGGCAGTATAGAAATCGAAACTGCCGGAATCTTAACACTACATCACATAGCTGCCATAGAAATTATTGGGAAAAAAGGTCGTAAATTCGAAATTTCTTAAGATTGCTGATTGATTCTTTATAAATCACTTTTTAATAACTTTTTTAGCCTATCCAGAAATTCTTTTCAAAATTGGACCACCATATCCCATAGCTGTCTTAGGAACGATGGGAGAAAATGGGTCATTGACCATATTTCTTGTGCTTATCAATATAATTCTTGGACAAAATACTTTTCATACATACTAAACGAATTTTTAAAATCAAAAATTGGACCACTATATTCTAAAGCTACCATACAAACTATCGAATGATTTCAAGACAATCTGGTCTACAAGGGTATTCTATGCTTCGGACCCCGAAGCTAACCTTCCATTCTTCTTTTTTTTGAGACAGTTTATTGATCCTAAAAGTATCATTAAAATCGGATCACTAGATCCAATAGGAACCAAGGAACGATGGGAATTTAGCATCCCTTAGTTATTTGTAAAGACAGCAGCCATACAAACGATCTTTCGTTTAAGGCCATTGACCAGCAAGCTACGCTTCGAATCCGTAGTAAATTAAAATTTTTAAATGGCGAATGTTATCGGTATTTAGAAGAAAGAGAACTGCCAAAACTCACCCTTCGAATTGTCATCAACCGATCGGAAGGTCTTCCGATAATTATCGTTGGATTTGTCGAACTGGCGCAGCGTGTTCTCCAGGGCGATCACCTCCTGCTCCGCCTTAAGCACCTTTTTGTTCAGCTCGTCGCCCTCGTCAGCCAGCATCTGCCGCTCCTGGGCGCTCTCTACCTTCAACTGGGTACTGGTCATGATGCTTCCGTCCTCGTTTTTGCCAAGGAGCTGGGACGTCAACTCGAATCTGGACCGCATGGCGTCAATATGTTTCTTCCGCTCGCCGAGATCTGCCCTTAGAGTGCTTAGCTCCTCGTTGAGGTGTTTCTTCTTCAGCAGCAACACATCCTCCTGACTACGCAACTCGACAGTCCGATCCTTGATGGCCCGCCGGAAGGATAAACGGTGCTGCTCCAGATCGTAGGTACCCTGCTCGCAGCCCCCGATTCCCACCTCGAGGTCGCTGCAACGCATCTTGACCATGTTCAAGTCCACGATAAGCTCCGAGTTCTCGTAACGATTTTGGCGTAATCTCTTGACAGTGCCTTCGCAGTAGACCTGAGCCTCCTTGATCTTAAACCTGACCATGTCTAGCTCCTTCTCATCGGCATTGTATTGCACCACAAGGTTGTTCATGTTGTAGTTGAGCTTCTTGTTCTGCGCCTCCGTAGTCGCGATCAGGCGTGTTAGTTTATCGAGCTCCTGCTCCAGGGAGTTTAGCCGGTCCAGGTTGCGGGCCTCCAGCTCGGGATCATCGTTCTGTCCTTTTAGCTGGGCGTAGCGTCGCTCCGCATCTAGGTACTTAAAGGACAGACTGTAGTGGATCTCTGTCTGACGCTTCAGTTCGTGAAGCAATCCCCGCTGATTGCGCTTTATGGCCGCCAAATTTGAGGCCAGCGAGTCGTTCTGAACGTTAAAAATCTTCTCCTCGTCTTCCAGCTCTATGACCTGCCGCTGGGTGCGATACAACATCTCATTGACTTTCTCCTGCTCCTTGTCTAGGTTCTTCAAGGCCTCTTCCTCAGTCTCCATCATCTCTTCGAGAATGTGCAACCGTTGATCCGCGTTGAGGGCTTTATTCTCGATCGCCTTCAGGCGTGCGTTGACCTTCTCCATTACCGACTCGAAGTTCTCAATTTCCTGAATTTTGGCGTCACGTCTCTGGATCTGTGCGCGGTTCTCCATGCGCTGTATGTTGACCCGGTTAGAGAGGTTCTCCAGCTCTCGGTGGAGAGCATCTATCTCGCGCTCCTTCAGGAGCGAGGCGTCGATCAGAATTTGGATCTGGTTCTTCATGTCCGAGGTCTCCTCGTTGAGTGATTCGATTCCAAACTCCACCTGCCGGTTGTTCTCGATCACGTCGTCCAGCTGGTGGTCATAATCCTTGTACGTCTGGGCGGTCTGAGTGGTCTTCTTAGCTAGATCGGCGCACTCGACCTCGCTGCGCTGGATATCATGTTCGCGCTGAGTCATTTGGTTGACGGCACTCTTCCATGTGTCCACCATTTGGCGGCGCTCCAGGTGAGCCGCCCGGTACAGACAGGCGGTGCGCTCCAGATTCTTCTCGAGTGTCGTTTGCTCGTCATAGAGCAGCACTACCTGCTTACGCCTCTTGTCGATGTCCGCCTGGAGCAGCTGGCGCTTCGTGTTCAACTCTCGCGCCTTCTGCTGGTCGTCTAGGTAGTACTTCTCGATAAGCTGGTAGCCCTTGTTTCCGTCCTCCATGGCCTCGGTCCACTCCACCAACGTTGTCTTGGCCGACTTGATACGCGAGGTAAGCTCATCGATTTCGCGTTTATTCTGACAGATCTTCCCTAGAAATGGGTATGTGGATTATGAAATTAAACCCTAGGTCCAAAATTCTAAAACTTGTTTATCATTTCAAATATTAATTTCATATATATGATGAAAACAACTTAAAGTTCAAAGGATATTAAAATATTGAAGTATTTGATATTAGAAAGCAGCTTAACATATGTTGATGAATTTGTTAATTCATTTAGTGTTCCTAAAATGAGGAACGACATTAAGGAACGAAAGAATATAATCCAGTACTAACACTAAAGAAGAGTGTACCTATAAATATACTAATGGACAATAGTATAGGTATGTTTTTGTATACCCTTGCTGAGGGTATTATAATTTTGATCAGATGTTTGCAACGCTGTGAAGGAGACATCTCCGACCCTATGAAGTATTAATATTCCTGATCAGCATCGCCAGCCGAGTCATGTCCGTATGTCTGTCGGTAGCTATGTAAACTAGTTTTGAAGGTTTCGGGCTGAAACTGAAACTATGTAAATCTATTGTAAAGGTATCATCCAAACACTATATTTAATAGCTGCCAAAGGAATGATGTGAGAAAATGGGTCATTGAACATAACTCTGGTGTTTTTTAAGACAAAGAATTCATTCTTGGAAAATGTACTTTTCAAAGACAGACCAGTTGCCTGAAACTGTTCGATCGATTGTATGGCAGCTAAAGGAAATAGTGATCCGACTTTTGGTTTTTGATTTTCTAAAAGGGATTTAATGTCTATGAATTCTCAAAAATGAATTAATTGTATTGAAAAACATCAGAGTTATGCTCAATGACCCATTTTCTCACATCGTTTCTATGGCAGCTGTAGGATATAGTGGTTTGATATTGATGAAACTATCAGGATATATCAAAATAGTCATTAATAGGGGTTTTCTAAGAAATAAATAAAATATCTTTAAAAATGGCGAGTTTATAGCACTTTTTCCCATTTGTTCCTATGGCAGCTATGTGATGTAGTGTTCCGATTCCGGACGTTCCGACTTATATACAAACTTCCGACTTATATACTAACTGCAGTGAAGGAGACATTTCCGACCCTATAAAGTATATATATTCTTGATCAGCATCACCATCCGAGTCGATCTAGCCGTGTCCGTCTGTCTGTTGCTATGTAAGCTAGTCTCAAAGTTTTAAAGCTATCGGGCTAAAACTCTGCTCCGACCCTTCAATCTATTGCAGGTAGTATATAAGTGGGAACAATCGGAATCGGAACACTACATTACATAGCTGACATAGGAACGATTGGGAAAAAGTCTCATAAATCCGCAATTTTTAAAGATATTTGGTTTATTTCTTAGGAAACTCTTATAAATGACTATTTTTATATATCCTTAAAGTTTCATCAAAATCGGACAACTATATCCTATAGCTGCCATTGGAACGATGGGAGAAAATAGGTCGTTGAGCAAAACTCTGGTGTTTATCAAGACCATTAATTCATTCTTGGAAAATACAGTTTCCATAGACATTAAAGCCGATTTAGAAAATTAAAAACCCAAAAATCGGATTACTATATCCTATAGCTGCCATACAAACGATTGAACGGTTTAAAAGCAACTAGCCTGCAAGGGTATTCTAAGCTTCGGGAACCGAAGCTAGCCTTCCTTTCTTGTTTGTTATGGTATGGTGTTGGTCCGATTCATCATATTGACGGAATAGTGGACCGATTTGTATACAAATAGTCTAGGTTTGGAGACGGTGATGCTACCATATGACAAGAATAATGTACCACGATTATGGAGTTCCAGCAAAAAGCACGCCTCTCGATTAGTAAAGGATTGGTTCCGAAAGCAAAATTAAGACGTTCTTGAGTGGCCAAGTCAATTCCCCGACGCCAATCCCATCGAAAACCTCTGGAGTAAACACAAGAGAGCTAGGAAAGAGTTGTTGTAAAAATATAACATTCCAATTGCAACTTGTCGCAAGATATTATCCTGCAAAATAATGTTGAATATACCGGATATAAGCTGTCAGATACTAAATTAAATAAACGAGACCAAAAATAAAGAAATATAGATTTAATTTAAACATTCTATTCGTACACCTATTCTGTTCAGCCAAAAGTTTCCGATTTAAGGATATATTTAATTTTGTTTTTAATGCGTTTTTACTATTTTTTTAAAGACAACAAATATAAGTTTTGAATAAACTTTTGATTTGTTGAGATTGGAGAAGATATAAATTAAAAATAAAAACTTAAAAGAGATGAACAAAACACACCTATTATTTTTTATGAGTGTACATACAAATATTACGTTTCCAAATTAAATAAAAACAAAAAAAAAGTAAGGCTAGCTTCGGGCCCGAAGCTTAGAATACCCTTACAGACCAGTTGCCCTTAAACCTTCCAAAGTTTGTATGGCAGCTATAGAATATATTGGTCCGATTTTGTTTTTCATGTTCTCAATTGGTTTGAATGTATATAAAAAGAATATTGTCCAAGAATTAATTAATTATATTGATAAATACCAGAGTTATTCACAAAGACCCATTTTCTCCCATCTCTCCTATGGCAGCTATACGATTTAGTGGTCCGATTTAATAAGATTTTAAGGATAGGTTAACATGGTTATTGAAAAGTGATTTATAAAGAATTAATAAAATATCTTAAAAAAATGTACGATCTTTTTTCCCAATCGTTCCTATGGCAGCTATGGGGTTTAGTGTTCCAAGTCCAGCCGTTCCGACGTATATACTACCTGCATCAGAAAGAGGGGTTGGTGCAAGTTTCAGTTCGATAGCTTTCAAACTGAGATACTAGTTTGTGTAGAAACAGACAGACGGACATGGCTAGATCGACTCGGTTGTTAATGCTGATCAAAAATATATATATTTTGTGGGGACGGAGATGTCTCCATCACTGCGTTCCAAATTTCTGTTCCGTTTCGACTTATATACAACCTTACATATCAACCGACAAAATAACAGACAGGCGGACATGGCTAGATCGACTCGTTTGGTGATGCTAATCAAGAATATATATACTTTATAGGATCTGACATGTCTCCATCAATGAGTTACAAACTTCTGGTCAAAATTATAATACCCTCTGCATGGGTATAAAAAGGAAGACAAGCTTCGGGGTCCGAGACTTAGAATACCCTTGCAGACCAGTTGCCCTCAAACAGTCCGATCGTTGGTATGGCAGCTATAGAATATATTTATCTTATTTTTTGAAAATTTTCTAAATCGTCTTTATAGTCTATAAAAAGTAAATTTTCCAAGAATAAATTAATTGCCCTTTGGGTAAAGGGTAAAAATATAATTACGAAATCCCCACTTACGTTCTGTGACCTCAGAATACTCAGTAAACTCCTCCAGCTCCTTTTGATTCTTGCGCAAATCCTCCTTTATTTTGTTGCGCTCCAGGATCACTAGTTGTACCTTGTGCGCCTCTTTGATCACATCATCCTTCAAGGAGCTGTACAAAGTCTGAAAGGAATTTTGGAAGACTTAAAACTGCAGTGTCGTCGTCCCAGTAGAGCTGAAGCCCTTACTATATTCTGCTGAATGGTGCCTTCAATGTTGCGGGTATGGCGCTCCACCGCCTTCTCACGCTCATCCAGCGAATTCATGTGCTGCTGCAACTCCAACTTGAGAGCCCGGAGCTTGGTCAGCTCCTTCAGAATGGCCAGATTCTCGGGATTTGCCATGGGAATGTCCGAGTCGACCGCCCAGCCCATCGAGGCCATCGCGTCCAGCTTGTAGTCATCTAGCGAGGCCCTCTTCATATCGTCGGTGCGATTCATCTTGCTTTTAGATTATCGCCGCAGCTGGGTCGAATAACCTTTTATCGCTTCAGAGTTCTCAAGGCTGTGTTCTCTGACTTGGGTGTAGAAGTATACAAACATTTCAGTTCATCTTTCATTTTGTTTTCCGTTTCAATGGCAACCTAGTTAGCTAAATATCAACCCTGATTGCTGGTCTCATAACAGCAGTAATATAAAGAAATCAATATCCTTTAACTGGCAAAGGACGCATACAAAAATTTTAATAAAAAAAAAATTATGATTAAAATCACTTATTCGAACGGTTTGAGGGTAACTGGTCTGCAAGGGTGTTTTAAGCTCCGAGGCTAGCCTTCCTTACTTGAATAATTTTTTAAATCGGCTTGTATGTCTATAAGAAATATATTTTCTAAGATTGAAATAATTATATTGATAAACACCAATGTTATGGTCAATGACCGACCCATTTTCACATTCACAGGTTCACATAATAAATAGTGATTTTAAAGATTAAATTATCTTTATCTTTGATGCAGTTTCCAGCATAAGTTAACTTCGTAATTAAGTAGTGATTTTAAAAGAATCAATAAATTGTCTTAAAAATGGCGAATTTAACATTGGTTTTGCCATCGTTCCCATGGCAGCTATGTGATGTAGTGTTCCGATTCCGGCCGATCTGCTTGTCGCTACCTGCAATAGAAACAAGTAAGAACGTTACAGACGAGTTTCCCGACTTCAAAAAGAAAACCGAGTCTGGTCTGTCTGGGGCTCGAACCTTGTACCTCCGTCATGTCAAGCAGACGTCCTAACCATTGGACCCAAACATACTTTTCGATCCAGTAATACAGTACAATATATAACAATAATACATATGTATATGAAGGTAGTGCGTTCTCAGCTGTACTTTCGAGAAAATCAACAACCGAACGCAAGCGATTTACCGTTTATTTAAGCAAATAAACAGATTGCTTGTGGTAAGCGCCTTTAAACTTTGGGTATTTATTGTGCGCTTTCTAATTAACCAATCTTGATGATATTTTCAGGATCGGTAGAAATCCATGCTCCAACTGCATGTGCATTTTTTCAAAAATTTTAGCTTGAAAATTGTGCAGTGCAAACATAAAAATACAAATTGAGGGCGCGGTGGGCGTGGCGCCAAATAATAAAAATAAACTTCAGCTGCGTCAGTATTAGGAGAATCTACACTGGTAATACGGTTCCCTAGCTCTTACAGTTGCTGAGATCCGTGTGTTCATCCGGACGGACGGACGGACAGACGGACATGGCTATATCGACTCGGCTCATCGTGCTGATCAGAATATATATACTTTAGAGGGTCTGTCACGCCTCCTTCTGCCTGTTACATACATTTGCACAAACTTAATATACCCTTTACCCTTTGGGTACAGGGTCTAAAAAGGGTTGGTGCAAGTTTCAGCCCGATAGCTTTATAACTGAGACAAGTTTGCTTCGAAACAGACAAACGGGCGGACATGGCTTAATTGACTTGACTGGTGATGCTGATCAAAAATATATATACTTTCTGGTATTTTATATGTCTCCTTCATTCCTGGTGAACATTATAATACACACGATACCTGTGTACTTAATATTTTGGGTATACTCTTTATCACGTCGGAGATGATTCCTTCCCCAAGTTGCACTCTATGAGTAATGTATGCAACTGTATTCCCATTTGTATAGATAACAATATTTTCCTATACAGTAAGTTAAATAAATTCAAAATGTCATATAATTTTATTTTATTTACTCGCTTCTTGATTTGTTGGTTTTACTTTAATTTGTCGTTATCATAGAGCAATTGTTTTTGTTGATGAACTACATAAGTATTATGTAATATTAATGTTATTTGATAATTTAATGCTAGCATTTTAATATTATAGCTTCAACATCATCTCGTGAAATGACATTGTATTCATTTAAGTATAATTATATTATTTATATATATTTGCTTGTTTAGTTTATATGTATATATACCCCACGTCAGTACTTAGTATTCAGTACGGCAAAGTTTTTTATCTAGTTGTAATGTAAAATCGCTTTCGCATTTCTGTTTTAATATTAATTTATAATTATTAGATTTGTTTGTTAGCGTTCTGATCCGATTCTGTTAGACAACACAAAAAGGTATGTATATGCTTCAAGAACAATACCGTTGTGGTATGGTACAACTTAAATATATAACATATTTTATATATATTTATATATATATATGTATATTTGATGTAAGAGGGATGTATTAAATTCTAAACCTCACTTTATGTGCCCTCTTTTTTACTGCATTTTTTAATGCTTCATTTCCAAATTAATCTTGCATGGCCTTTTGATGGCCTTATAACTTCTCATATTTCCTAACATTTTTTTTTGTAACACAGCTTGCTAAATGTGCATTAATTTGTTTGTAGGCATGATTACGGATTATTTTTGTTTAATATATTATGAATTCTGTAAGTGTAACTTCCAAGGGTGGGCGATTTTTTAATTAGATCATTTTTTATGGTTGCTACATGTGAATAATGATAAATTACTTCTGCCTCTTCCACAGGGAGGACAATTTTTAAACTAAATTCTTAATTCTTCACTTCATTCTAGATTAATTCGTTTGTGGTTCTAATAAGCGTTTATGCACATAGTCTGCTTACAAATTAATTAAACTCATATTTAAACGCCAGAGAAAAATGTTCAACAAAACAAATAAAAACTTAATGAAATGATTCCTTGATTACAAAAAGTTTAGAATTAGCATGAAGATAATAAAAATCAGAAAAAAACAAAGTAACCAAATTTAACTAGAATAAACACAAAACTTTGGTCGAATTTAAACCGCTTTGTGTTTCCAAGTGAACAAATGCATCATTACTGAATAATCGAATACGTTTTTACTATTCAATTTATTTAAGATAACATTTTAATGGAGTGGTGTGGGGTAAAGCGAAGAAGTTTCGACTTTTTCTAACAGCGGTCTCCATCTTAACATCCACTAACCCATTGGATATCCTTTTCTTTCACTTCTTGTTTCTTGTTTTTTGCAAAACTCGGTTAAAAAAATATATTATAACTATATATTTATATTGAAATTTAGCATTGCGCGTGCTTGCAAATAAGGGAAAGAATGGGTGCGGGCAAGGGCGCGGAGAAGCGCAGGCGGCGAAAGTAACTTCCGGAGAACATAAGAGAAATTGTTACGGCTGAGACGGCAACGAAACATACAAGATCCATCCACTGAAACGATGTTGCTGCTGCTACTGGGTTTGTGATTTTGGAATATAGCCTACTTTATATATATATTTATATATTCCATTTCGTATTCCCTCCATTCCCATTGTGTTAGTTGCAGCAGTTTTAAGTGTCTTTTCCAAATTTCTTAAGAGAGGTGGAAGGACATGCTGCCCTCGTTGGCGGCCACTTTCAGTTTCTGCCGCATCACCTCGCGACTCGAGTAGTCGGGCAACTTCAGATAGTTGACGCAAGTCATCACAGATGGTAGGTAGTCGTTGGGGTTCTGATTGCCGTCCAATGTCTTTCGCACAATGGTCAGCGGTGGCGTCAAAGCCTTAAATCCGCCGGTGGGCAGCCGCGGCGATCCAGTCACGAATTGTAAAAAGGCTCTTTGCTCATCACGGCTATACGAGGAGAGGATATCGTACAGGAACTGGATCGCCTGCGACTCCTGGTGAAAGCCGTGGTCCGTGCGGCAGCTGTCCTGCAGCATCTTAGCGTCCCACCGCTGCTGCTGCTGCTCGCTGCCAGAACCGCAGAACACGGACTCCAACTCCTCAGGATAGAACATCCGAAGTCGCTGGATCGGAAAGACGGAATCGAAACCTGTAGCAAAAAAATATAAAGGATTTTGTGTTAAGGAACGAGTTTAATATTTGATGTGTATTCTGTTGTCTTGTTTAACCCGATTTAATTAGGGAACATATTGTGAATTTAATTCGATTTAAAAATACAAAAATTATTAATAAAAACTTGCAGAACTTTACAAAGTTTTAACGTTTATTTATAACAACCAAGCAACTGAATAATTTTATTTCCACATAACAATAAGTATAACAACTTACCCTCCCTCAGTGCTTCGAACTGTTTCTGGACGCCCTCGATCAAGAACCAGTATGTGACCAGCGATATGTACTGATGAAGGTTGTGCACGGTCACAGGTGTATCGCGACCACCACGGCACAATTCAATGTGGGCATGACCAGGAAGCACAAAGTCAAGCCCAAGGTCTGATACAGGGCAACTGTCCAAGTCGAGTTGCTCAATCTGAAAGAATTAAATTAGCTCTGATACTTTCGAAATATCTTTTTTATGAGAGTCATACCTTCTCTGTCTTTTCCATTGCGTCAATGTTGGGATCGGTCAGGATGTATTCCCGTTGGCGCACCAAGTCCTGCAGACGGACCAGTGTATTCTGGACCTCCGGAGCCACGCGCATCAAATCGGCGAGGCCAATTGAATGCTCCTCACTTACCAGCCAGCGATAGAAGGGCAGCGAGAAGGGCAAGTCCAACTGTGAGAAGATGTAAAAAGCAATTAACTTTGGATTTATTGTGATTAATAATGATATGAGGCTACAATCTTGTAGCCAATCCTACAAATACATTAAAGCAATATTCTAAAAATTGGGTATAATAAACCTGCATTGTATAAACAAATAATATCCTACCATGCGACTATCCATCACAGCCTTGGCCATAAACTTGCCCAAGAACTTGAACTTGGCCTTCGCCTTAGTCATCTGCGGCAGTTTTGAGGATTTGCCCAATGGGAGCGGGAAGAGTCCATGCACGGCGTGCACATAACTAGTCGTTGTTGTGATGGTAGACGTGGTGCTGGAATTGTTCGTGGTGGTGGTCTGCTCCATCACATTGGCTGTAGTGGTGGTCTGCTCCAGCACTCTGGCTGTGGTGGTGCTGCTCGGATTATCGGTTCCTGCCACATCCGCAGAGATTATATCACTGAATTGCTGTGCGATGATCATGTTTAACGCGTTCTCATTTTCGCCCGCGCCACCGCCGGAGGAACTGTGCTCCTGCGGCTGTGACTGCTGGTGCTGGCCAGCTCCACTGCGGAGGACATGTGAGCGGCTACTAGACCGAGTGGAGGCTGTCGTGGTCATAGTGGTGGTACTGCTAACGAGCGACGCCGCTGTCTGTGGACCTTGATCCATGGTGGTGGCCTCGAGAGCGTCCTCAATGTGCACCACCGCATTGCTTGCCTTCACCACATCAACGATGGTTACTGAGTTCTGCTTGTAGCTATCGCTGCCGTTCCACAAGCCCAGATCTGTTCGCTGAAGCTCCGCTGATACCAAAGCATAGAACTCCAGCGTAGGTCCCAGGCCTGTTCCCACCTCGTTCTCATACTGTATCTCAAGCAGGGCTTTCGAGTGACCAAAGTCCTGCAGGATGTGCTCAGCCTGTTTCAGTATCTCCGCTCGGGAGATAGCCCGCTTGCGACGATCAAGACGAGGAGCCACGCGCTCCGAAGATTCAGCCGCATTTAGATCCGGCGTGGTGTCCAGCAAGCGCTGTAGCGCCCGATCCCGGTCAAAGCTGGTTGCGTAGAAAAGCAAGTGGCGCGTCTCGAAGGGAAAGAGGAAGGGACAGGCCATGCCGATCTGAGGGAGCCACTGTGGCAAGTTGCCAGTCATGATTACCAGCGGGTCCTGTAGTTGGCGGTTAGCCTTTGCGGTGATCTTCGGGTGCACAAAGTCCGACTGAGGGATGATGTTCTGCCGCACCACAAACCCGTACAGATGCTCCCAATGGCGGTTCAGGGCGTGGATTACGCGCAGCATGCACAATGCGTCCAGCGAGGCGTCTTGCACAGTCACTACGTCGCCTGGCAACGAGCTGTTGAGGAATGGCTTTAGAGCGGAAATCACTCCCGGGGCGATCCCCTCGTGCCACAACTCTGTCTTCTTGCGCATGAACTTGCTGGTCGATTTGTGAGCCTTCTTCGAGGATAAACCCCCGCCACCACCAGAGCTGGCCACTCCCGAGGACGACGAGCACGAGGTCGATGCATTCGCGTAGCTTGCGGCCGAGCTAGAACTGCTCTGCTGCTTTTGCACGCCACTGCTACTGCATGCACTGCTGCTGGACGCGCCTGCTGCTCCCGAACCCACCTCCTCTTCCACGGGTCGATAATAAATGGTATGCTGCTGCACCCAGATGCTCGCGTTGCCCAGGAGCGTCTCTGACTCGTTATCTGTCTCCGGCTGTTCACTAACCAACGGCGAGAACTGCTTGACCGCCTGGTAAACGGTCATGTTGTACGGCAGCACGTTTTCGCCGATCGTGAACTGCAGCTTGTGCTTGAAGCCCGCCTGTGTCATCACCACGGCGGCCACGTTGTCGTCCATGTCTTCCTCGCTGTCGTCGTCCGAGTCCGCACGAATGCCGCCATAGCCGCGCACCACCAGGTAACGCTCGATGGCCTGTACCATTGCCAGCGGATCGATTTTAACGGTACCACCCTTCCACTGTCGGAGATTGCTGCACTGCGGATGTCGCTGCAGGTTGCACTGCGACAATAATGATGAAATAATTAGAACAAATTTAAATTACTAAGACTTGTTGGACATTTCAGAGAGCTATAGAAAGAAATCTAATGCGGTCTTTTAAATTACCTTCAACTGATGAGTGTTGAAGAACCTCAGCGCGCTCTGATTGGATCGGCCACCGGGACCTGCGGGGAAGTCGTGCACTTTCACTGGGAACTGCTCGAGTTGGGTGACACATCCGTTGAGCTTGGCCACGAAGGCGCCAAAGGCCAGCGGCTCGATGGTGGGCAACTGACCGACATTCTGCAACAGCGGCTCCAGCGGTAGGCCGGCAAAAACGTGCATGAAGCTACGTAAACGTGCGTCGCGCTCCACCAGTCCGGACTCACTGGTCATGTAGTTAAGCATGGCCTTGATCAGACCCGAATGGTTCACTTCGAAAGGAGAGATGTCGCTCTCGAGGAGAATGGTCTTCAGTTCAAGCAGGGCGTCCAGGCAGTCATGGTAGCTGCCGTTGAGCTTGAATAAGATACTGGACAGGCGCTCAAGCACGTTGGTGCTTCCAGCCGTGGACAAAGTAGTGTTGGCCGCTGCCACCGAGCTGCTGTTCTGATTTCCGCCACTCTCCGAGTTGCTTTTGCTTCTGCGAGCCTCCTGCTCCGTGTAGCGTTTAACAAAGTCCACCGCCTGCTCGCGAACCCACTGGCGCGCCCGCTCCCGATTGGCTGCAGCCAGGAGATTGGCGTGCGAGATGCTCTTGCTAATGCTCGCCGCCACTGCAGCGGCATTCAGTCCTCCGGTTCCACCGCCAGCGCCATGCTGGGTAACAGTATAGGCTAACCCGGAAGATCCACTTGAATTAACGTTTCCAGAGTCTTTCGACAGACTGTGGTGCTGCTGCTGTGACTGCTGGTGGTGGTGATGATGGTGGGCTGTTTGGCGACCCCAACGAGCCGGGTTAAGCGAGGCCAGGAAGGATGACTTGCTGGATCCCGCGTTGTTAGAGCTTCCGGCATTAAAACGCGACTTGGTGCTTCCAGAGCCGCCTCCCGAGCTGGGCGTGCTTCTTCCGCCAGTGCCGCTTCCAATACCTTGAGAACCAGATAAGTTTGCATTAGAATGAGATATACTTACACATAAGGCAGCGTTTCAGCTTCGATCGTATACATACTTGTCGCCCGGCTGAGCAACTCGTGCATGGCCGAACTGGCCGAGGCTGGCGGCGCTCCTCCTGCGCAAGATCCAGACCCAGCTGCTGGAGCAGCGGTATCATCCTGACGCGACTTGGCTCTTCCGCTGCTCTGAGATTTGCGCTTTGGCGGCGCCTTGCGCTTAAGCATATCCGTCATCTTGTGTTGCAGGGCCGAGGCCGAAGATGATGACGAGGACGACGAGGAAGCCGAGGCGGCGGCACTGCTGGTTGACGCTACTACCAGGTGTGCTGGCTGCTGCTGTGGTTGGTAAATCACCTGGGACACTTGCTGCCCAGGGTGGTGAACTCCTCCAGAGGGAAGAAGCTCTAGCTGAGGTGGCGGCGGAGGAGCCGCCGGCTGCTGGAAGTGTACGTACTGGCGAGGATCTCCCTGCTGTGCGACGAAGAAGGCCGGCGCTCCAGCCGTTGAGGAGGATGGAGCCGAGCTGCTGTAGTTGTAGCCGCCCGAGGGTGCAGAGGTCCCAGATGCATCCAAGGCACCCGAAGGAGTTCCCTTGGCACTGGCCGTCAGGGCGTTCATGGCGTGCGAGAAGCTCTTTACGCTGTACGACTGGTGCTTGCTGCTGCTCGGAGTTGTGGAGGCGCTCGAGGATCCCGGAGCACTGTCCATAAAGAAAGGGTTGACTTGCAGGCTGTTGGCCGAGGCCGGAGCACTCTGTGATCCACCCGTATTGGCGGTGGGCGTTGCCGTGGTGTTTAGAGGCTTAGGTGAGGGGTTGGCGCAGATCGGGTTGTTCGGGTCAGTCAGTTGGGTGAACTGGTAGATGACGCCCTCCCGACGAAAGTGAGTTCCAAAGACATCGGGCAGCTGGCGCATCAGGATCTCGGCCATCTGAAGGGCACCCACCACGATGCGCAGATCATTGCTGCCCAGCATGCCTGCAATGTGGCTGGATACCAGCTGGTACTTAAGAACCTGGCGCAGCAGCTCTGGAGTGGCGTAGTACACCATTCGGAGCAGTGCGCGCAGGCACTTGTACCGCACATTCGGACCTGCAGCTGAGCTATAAACCTCGTACAGCACATTGAATATATGCTTAATGAAATCCGCCGCGAGACCGCGCTCCTCCTTAGGAAGTTAATAAAAAAATTGAAAGGGGTGGTGGGTTTATCAAAAGAGGTAAAACCAAAACAAGTAAAAACTAATATTACAGTCGAGTTTCAAGACTGTTAAATACCCTTTACCAATTGTTATAAGCAAAATAAATCAATAATAAAAAAAAAGAAAGAAAGGCTAACTTCGGGGCCCTTGCAGACTAGTTGCCTTTAAACCGATCGATAGTTTGTATGACAGCTATAGGATATAGTGGTCCAATTCTTGGGTTTTTAATTTTTATACCCTTGCAGAGGGTATTATAATTTTGACCACAAGTTTGTAACGCAGTGAAGGAGACGTCTCCGACCCTATAAAGTATATATATTCTTGATCAGCATCACCAGCCGAGTCGATATAGCCATGTCCGTCCGTCTTGTCTGTCTGTCCGTCTGTCGGTTGCTATGTAAACTAGTCTCTCAGTTTTAAAGCTATCGAACTGAAACTTTGCACCAACCCTTCAATCTGTTGCAGGTAGTATATAAGTCGGAACGGAATCGGAACACTACATCACATAGCTGCCATAGGAACGATTCGGAAAAAATGCCACAATTTCGCCATTTTTAAAGATAATTAATTCATTTCTTAGAAAGCTCTATTAAATGATTATTTTAACATATCATGAAAGTTTCATCAAAATCGGAATACTATATCCTATAGCTGCCATACAAACGATCAAACAGTTTTTAAGCAACTGGTCTGCAAGGGTATTCTAAGCTTCGGGTACCGAAGCTAGCCTTCCATTCTTGTCTAAATTGGCTTTAATGTAAATGATGTATATTGTCCAAGAATGGCACCACTATGGCAGCTATAGGATATAGTGGTTCGATTTCATACAATTTTTAGGATAGGTTGACAAAGTTATTTAACAGTGATTTATAAAGAATCAATCAATTATCTTAAAAAATGACGGATTTATCTTTTTTTTCCAATCCCAATGTGATGTAGTTTTTCAATTCCGGCCGTTCAACAGATAGAAGGGTCGGCGCAAAGTTTCAGCCCTATAGCTTTAAAACTGAGAGACTAGTTTAAATACTAACCGACAGACGGACAGACAGACGGACATGGCTAGATCGACTCGGCTGGTGATGCTGCTCAAGAATATATATACTTTATAGGGTCTGAGGTGGTTCCTTTACTGCGTTACAAACTTCTGGTCAAAATTATAATACCCTCTGCAAGGGTATAAAAAGCGCGAGAGATAACTATCTGGGTGTCCAACCAGGTACCTCCTGGTTATGAGCCAGACATCATTACTATTGGCCACCAATGACATTTTTACGCAAATATCTTATACAGTATAAATATACAGTATAATATATTAATTATGTATACATATACGAAGGAAGTGCGATATTTGTCTGTGTCGTCCGTGTCAATATTAGGAGTATCTGCACTGGTAATATGGTTACTCAAGCATCTACAGTTTCTGAGATCCTATCGTTTGTCCAGGCGGACATGGCTATATCGACTCAGCTCGTAATGGCGATCAAGAATATGAAATGTATGCTCCAATAACGTGTGTAAGAGCCAAAGAGTTTAGCTTGAAAATTGTGCAGTTAAAACATAAAAACACAAATAGAGGGACGGTGGGAGTGCCACCAAAAAAAAAAACTTAATTTGCGCCAGTACTAGAAAAATCTACACTAGAAATACGGATCCACTACCTCTTACAGTTTTTAAGATCCGTACGTTTATCTAGACGGACGGAGGGACACGGCTATATCGACCAGCTCGGCATGCTGATCAAGAATATATATTCTTTGTGGGGTCTGCCACGCCAACCGTTCTGCCTGTTACATACATTTGCAAAAACTTAATATGCCCTTTACCCTTTAGGTACATGGTCTAAAAATATATATCCTTACCTTGAGGCAAGCGATTCTGGCGTCCAGCGACGGACGCCGCTTCACTTGGTTGTCACTGCTGCTCGGTGGATTGTTATTATTATTGTTTGCGGCTGCAGCAGCTGCAGCGGCTGAAGTCGAGGCTCCCCCTCCAGCCCCCGAAGTGGTCAGATCCTGGCCCGCAGCTACGGGCGCCACGTAATTATGGTTGATACGCCGCTGCACAGGCCGCGTGGTGCCTGTATCCTCGTTGATCTGCTGCATGGCGTGGAAGTCGACCGTGTAGGTACGCCCGAAGGTGCTCAGGCTGATCTCATCCTCGCTGCTCTGGTTGGCGGCCTCAATGAGCCGCGAGTCTATTGTAGAGTAGTTGTGCCAGGCGCCGCGATCGTCGCGCCACTGCCAGTGCACCTGGTCCTGGGTGTTCAGGGTGGGCTTGTCCAACAGGGCATCCACCGCAAATATGCCGTCTAGAGGCAGTCGCGGCATTAGCTCGCCAATCAGGCAGGTTAACTCATAGAGCTCCGAGGGCGAGCGCGAAACAAGCTCTACGTGCGTAGCGCTGGCAACCGCTGGCTCTGCGTTTCCCGTCAGCAGATAAAGAAGAGTAGCCGCTATATCGTTCCTAAGCAGCGAAATGGCCAGGTCCGGGCAGCTGCCGCACATAAGGCTTAGCATGCGCACCACAGCCGTGAAGGTGCCCGTGTTTAGGATGGCCGGTGTGACCAGAAGCAGCTGCTGACAGTTCTTCAGCAGGTCAGGACTAGCTATCTGCTGCAGACGTTGGCTGTCGTGTTGAAAGCTCTCCACCAACCGACAGAATGCGGAGCATACGCTCTCTACGCATTTCTTGTCCTGCTGCGACAGAAGACGGGCCAGCAACGGCAGGCTCTCCGACACGAAGTGAAACTCCTCTGGGTGCATGTTCAAACAGCAGTTAGCGGCGATGGCCAAAGCCGCCCGCTGGGCCACGATCGAAAAGAAGTCCAGATAGGTGAGGCAGGCCGAGATGCCGTTCGCCTGTAGAATGGCCTTATTGTGACGTCGCGAAAGAATCTCAAGCGCGGTCAGACTCTGTTCAGCCACGTCCATGCACTGAATGACCTGCAGCTTCTCCAGGAACACTGGGACCGCCTCAACAACGGTCCCCGAGGATCGGGGCAAGGCCTCCAGCATGTAGGCCAGTGCTCTGCAAGCGTTGTTCATGATATCAAAGTTGTGTTCCATGCGGAGCAGCTGGATCAGGGCCGGTACCACCTGCTTAATAGGAAAGCCGGCGAGGGTGTCCTCGTTGCCCATCACCAGCATCTGGCACATTTCGATGGCGGCCTGCAGCTGCTGGGACTCGTCGTGGGACTGCAGTCCCTGCAGTAGTTGATTGGCCTTCGAGCTGCTGCTGTTGCCAATCGTGCGGTGCAGGATGTGCGTCATCCTGGGACCCAGTGCTCCAAATAGGTGCGGTGGCAATCCCCGAGCCTCCAGCAGCGCCTGCAGGCGTCCCACCTCGCTGTCATCGCTTTCCGAATCGGCAGCCGCTGCTCCTCCTCCTGCTGCTCCACCATGCTGGCTGTTACTGCTCGTCGTGTTAGCCGTGGCATGTCCTGATGATCCACCGCCTCCCCCAGGAGCAGCTCCTACTGGGTTTACATTACTGCTGATGTTGCTGGCTGGCGGGCCGGCACTGCTGTTGCTGCTATTCGTCGCGCCCACTGCGCTGTTGGTTCCTCCGGCTGCCACCGATGTTCCGATGGCTGCTGATGTTCCTCCACTACCTCCGGATCCTCCGGGTCCTCCGACGTCACGCGCGGCACTTAGTGCGGCTGCTACAATACTGAGGTTCGCTGAGTTGGCACCTAGAGCAGCGTCGCGCAAAAAGGGAAAACACTCATCGTTAAAATCATAATTAGACATTGCGATTGGAAAAAATCGCTATGGAGATAGATAGAGGGATCCTTATTCAAGTGTAAGTAAAAACATGAAACAAATAAGTCGGGAACAGAGAGAGAAAAGGCTCAGGCAAACATTTTTGAAAATTTTGTTTGAAGATTTCGGAATATTGATAAAACTGAAATCTATCTATCTAAGAACGTAAAGAAAAATGTTAATTTTGGCAAGAATATTAAAATTAAATATTAATCTTTGGAGGTTGGGATAATAATAAATTACTTTTATAAAATTATCATATTTCGCAGCTTTTTTAGTTCAACACAATTTTAGAAATCGTACAATATCTCCAATATATAAAAAAAATACTTTATCGATTTGCAATTTAAGAGTCACCTAAATCAAAACTAAAAAAATGACAACCAAAAATAAAGTTAATCTAAATATACGTAAAACAGAGTGTACATAATAAGAGGATAAACTAAAATGGCGTCAGAGGTACAATAAGGAGAAAGGTCTTAATGGCTAAATAAAAATACAAAAATAATCAGAAGTGTGCTGCCATCTGGGTCACCCTGTGTGAATAAGTATTTTTTTTGCGTTGACATTTTTTGCGTATGGAAATTTGTGTGTATGGCGTTATATAATGTGTCTAAGGTTGCGGCGGCTGTGCATATGCATATATGAATGTACTGATCGATTGGTTATACGTTTACCTGGCGTTATTTGCTGTCCACCTGCATGCGGCGGTCCACTTGGCGGTTGTTGGGCCATCAAACTATATGTTAAAGCATCCGAAGCTGCTAATAAAACAGATAGAGAGAGCCGGAGGAGAAGATGGAGGCGGAGGCACAGGGCGGACGGTGGACAGCGAACGAGCGGGATAGAGAGAGAGAGAGAGAAAAGTGCAAAACAATATTTAGTGGTATATTATTTTGATTTATTTTGTTTGTTTTTTTAGACACCGCGAGCAAGGCAACAAAGGGATGAGCGAGGGACAGAGAGACGGAGGAATTGTCGAGAGGGGTTTAATTTGTTCTCTTTTTAGTACATTATACGGGTGTTATGGGTGGTATTATGAGCATTATCACCTAGACTAAAACCAGCACCAAATGGACAACGTTAAGACAGAGAGATCCTACAGATTATTAAAATGCATATACAGTGGATCGTTTATAGCTCGAACCGATATCAGAGATCTAATAAGTTCAAGCTTTAGAAAGCATCAGTTACAAAGTAATTTTTACAAGTTTGTTTAATTTTTGGTCCGAGTTAGTGAAGTGCGCCTGCCATTTTATATTATGTACAGCGGACCACACAACTATCCCTAGGAGGGAGGCCTGAACAATGGGTATTCCCTTATAGAATGCGTGCGTGAGTGTGATTAATCCCTATTTAATCCTGCCTTTTAACCCTTGGATGACCCTTTTGGTCGGATTGTTTTTTTTTTTTTGCCTTCTGTTTCTCGTCCTTTCATCCGTCTTCTTCTTCACATTCTTCCTCTCCTTGAATTCTTCTTCATCTTACCACTGCTATGCGTCACTTTGTTGCCCTGATGAATCTGTTGCTGCTGCTGGGGATGCGGATGTTGATGCTGTGGATGATTGCTGCGGTAGCTGAACAAGAATCCCGGTTGCACGAGAGTGGCACGCTGTTGCTGCTGGTGCTGTAAGGCCAAATGCTGATGCTGCTGCTGCTGTTGCAACTGTTGCTGGTGTCGCACGGCAACAACAACTGTATTACCGCCCACCTGTTGATATTGATAGGTGCCGGGCGGCGGCAGCAATTGTTGAGGCTGTTGTTGTTGCTGTTGTTGTACAGCAGCAGCAGCCGTGCTGTGTTGCTGAGCCGCTGCCGCCGAACTCACACAAGAACCCGTCTTGCCCCGTGAGCTCCGTCGCAGAGTGGAGTGTTGCTGTTGCTGATTGTAGGCAACCTGTTGCTGCTGTTGCGTCGGCGGTACAAATGTGGCCGCTGCAGTCGCCGCTGAAGCTGCCGTATAGCGGGTCAGTTGCGGCGGCGGCGGCGGCGGTTGTTGATAAAGCGCGGGCGGTGGTCCTGCGCCTGTGGAGGTAAAGTGGTGCGGTTGAGGTTGATGCAACACGGTCACAGAACTGTGGTAGTATTGTTGTTGCTGGTGTTGTTGATGTTGATGCTGCTGCTGCTGATGATGATGATGGTGTTGCTGCTGTGCAAAGTAAGCGGCGGCAGCAGCAGTTGGAGTATAATGCGCTGCCGCTGTTGCTGCTGCTGCCCCTGCGGGCGTTACAAAGGAAGACAAATGAGCAAATTGATGTGTGGGCAGCAGTTGAGGTGGCTGCTGTTGTGGTGGTGGCGGTGGTTGCTGTTGCAAGGCATATGGCGCGGTTGTTGCGTCCGCTGTCGTCAGATTTGGCATTATGCTATAGTCAACAATGTTGCTACTGCTACTGTTGTGACCCTGACTGTGGGTGTTGCTGCGTGTGGCACGTGGCGCACCCACGCCACCGCCCCCTCCTGAGCCTGGCCCCGCCCCCTGTCCATGGGGGGCGGCACGTTGCTGATAACCGGACGACGTCGTTGCTGTTGCTGCAGACTTTGTGGTTGTTGTTCCTGGATTGTTGTTTCTCGCTTGTTTATTGCGTTGTGGTTGTTCTTGTTGTTCGTTCGCTCCTTCACGAGTGAAGTGTTTGAGTGTGTGAGAGACAGAAGAATGTAGAGGGAGTAGAGAGAGAAAGAGAGAGAGAGAGAGAGTAGTGGAAGACAACAGTTAAACAGCTTTATTCATTGATGTTTTTGCTTTCTTTTTTGTTTGGGTTTTCTTGTTTGGATTTTTTGTATGGTTATTGCTTGCAGCTACACTACATGAGTTAGTTTTTGTTTTGTTGGATTTGTTGTTTTATTTTTTTTTTTCTGTAGTTTAATGTAATGCAAAATAAGATTATTTTGAGCGCAGTGTTTCAAAAGGCAAAAATGTCAAAGGGAAATCAGGAGAGGAGACTGAACGACTTTCTGTCGCTGACAATGATGATGTTGCTGCTGTCGCTTCTGCTGCTGTTGCTAATAACTTCCCCACACTAATATAAGCACGCACACACACGCACCCTGGTCGTGTTGTAGTTAAATTTGTTAATTATTTCCCGTTTAAATATAATGTTTATGCTGCACATTGTTGTTGCTGCTGTTGTTGCCTCTGCTACTGATTTTCTCTCTCTTCACTCTCTCTTTTTATGCTTCTGCTGCTGCACACACAAGCCGCATTTGTTGGCACCAAAAGACACGGATTCGCATTCGCGTTTGTACATTGTTTCTGCACAAAAACAACATCATCATCATCAACAACACAAGCATCAGCATTAAAGTATTCTTCGAAGTATTCAAAAATATATGTATAAATTATCACTTTTTTATATACATGAGAAATCATTAGCAATAATTAAAAATTTTTTTTTGGTTGACTTTTATATAGAATGTTTTAAAACTAGAACTACTACCATCTGCAGAGACAACAACAACGTGCAAAAATAAACATTTTTTGTTTTTTTTTTTATTAGCAGGGTGGGAATAGGGAAATGTGATGGAAATAATTTTAAAACAAAATCGAGACAAATCAAATTTGACCCGTTTTTGCCGTTTGCCAACACTGACAGGTAGTATGAGACTACTCCCCCATAGAAAATATAAAAACGACCTAAAGATTAAATATAAACTTTTCGCATGGGGAAGGGACACACTGTTCGTTTCTTGCATAAATAATATATAAAATCTATCATTGTATAAATAATATGTAAACCAAATAAGGGGTTAAAAAGAATTGTGGGCGTAATGATGCATTTTTATGAATAAGCGTAAGTAAACATATAAATACATATATAAAGAAATTCGAGTTCGAGTTGGGGAAAGGTATGAGTGGGCATAATTAAGGGGGTATTGTTCTTGATTGTGACGTTGGTGGTGATATGTTTGACCACAGGTGACAGCATAGCCAAATTTTCTAAACACGTTCCCTGTATTAATGCTTGCTTTTAATCCTAAATACATACACGCAGAAACTTAGTTGGGCAAGGAAACCAAGAAATATCCTTCTAGATTTACTATACTACGACCTTTGTTTATCAGCTCAATAATATGTACACAAATATACATATAGGTATACGCAGTATTCTTGTTCCAGACGGCACAATGTACGAATTCAGACTGCCGACCGATCGTTTGTCATTGGCGTTTTTGAGTGCGTTGGCATTGTCGTTGGTGAACAATTTGCCTTTTATCAAAATCACAAAAACAATACAGTTCACATTGGGGAATAACGACAAGACGAGGGGCACTTTGTTGAAGAAATGCTTCGTCAATGTATATGTATGTTTTTTCGCCATTGATAAGAATGTCGAGAACTGATATACAATAAATATACCATTGTGCTAACATCAATACGAGAAAGTGCAATTCATTTCGCCTAGTTAAGTATGTTTGGCAACACTGGTCTTAAAACTTGTGTGCTTCCAACAAAAAATATCTTCTCGACCGATTTTGGCTCTTCGTATTTTAGTTTATACGAAGCTACTATTTCTAAATAGAAGTTATCAGCTTTAGCTGTTTATTACTAATATTTTTAAAGTTTTAATTTTGTGTTCGCAATATCGGTAGGCACATCCAGAAATTAATACATTTCCATATTTTTGAAATTGCACAAGCTAGAGTCTTAGGCTTTAACACACGCAATTGGAGCATTAATTTATATCGATCCTAAAAATGACATTTAGTTGGGATAACTAGAAAGAGCACAATAAATATGCAAAGTTTACAATGTTATGAACATAGACACGTCTTTGTTAAAAGACCCTTTATTTAGGGACAATGTGTGTTTACTTGGAAACGATAATATGATGCATGGCCAAACCTGGATAAATATAAGTTAGGGTTAACACGAACAAGTTTCAGGAATGAGTACACCAAAAACCACCCATTAACTATAACACCATTCCGGGTTGATAATATCTTTACCAGTAGTTACCAAGTAGTAAACGTTAATTGCCTCTTAAAGTTTATAATACAAATTATAGGAAATTTAAATATTTACAACCAAAGAAAAACAATATTCTACTGATAAGAGTTATCAAGTTCAAGCAGATGTATGCAGGATGCAGTGCACTGTAGAAATATATCGGTAACACTTACCACCAAGTTCTCCAATCAGCTGCTGGGCGAATTCGCTCTCTGAGAGATCCTCCTCCTCAATATCCTCGTCCTCCCCGATGTCGTCGTCCTCCTCGTCGTCGACGTCCTCCTCTTCGGTGATCTCGTCCTCTTCAGCAACGATCTGTGCGTCCTCCTCGTACGATGAGTCCGCCGAGTTCACTATCTCGTAGAAACCCACCTCCTCCTCCTCTTCTTCCTCCTCGTCTTCGTCCTCTTCGTCGTCGTCGTCGTTCTCGTCCTGTTCCTCAGACTGCGCCTCTGCTTCCGACTGGCTGTGGCTTTGGTTATGGATGTGACCTGCCGACGTCTCCGGTATATTGAACGCCGCCTTTACGGCGGGCGGCTGGTTCTCCAAGTCCAGATTCCCGTGCTGCAACTGATGTTCTTCAGCTTCAGTGGCGTTATCTGAGTCCAGCTGATTTTGATGCGGTTGACGCAAACTCTTTCTGTACTTGCTGTACTTGCCGATTGCACTCGACTTGCAGTTCGATCCGGATGCGAATGTCTGAAGTCGACTCTCGCTGCTGCTTGGTGCGGCAGCGGGCACGTCCTCGAAAATCGTCTGCTTCTCCGGCTTTTGGGAGGAGCGTGAGTGGCTAACTTTGCGCGTTTTGCGGTAGTAGTTCAGTAGGTTGCTGCTGCGGCCGGCGCGTGCAGCTGCTGCTCCACGGTGGGGAGTGGCCTCGGCTAAGGTTATTCCCTTTCCTGGACTTGCTTTGCGTTTGTTTCGGTTGCTAGCCGGCAAGCTGCTAGAGCTGGCGCTGCCCTTGGAGAGTTGGAGACGAGCTGCCGCCGCAGCTGCGTTGCTAGTGCTGGGCAACTCCTCTGGGGAAACGGTCTTAGAGCGCGTGCGCTGGGCTACACAGTCACCGCCGGAAGTCTGGCACGGGGTCTGTTGCTCGCCTGGTCCCGCCGCTGCTGCTCCAATTCCCGCGGATGCACCTCCTTCTGTTCCGGCTTCTACTGTTCCCAAGCTGTTGTCCGCTTCTGTGGGCTGGAGGCGGCGTTTCTTAAGCGGCGAGCCGAGCTCAACCAGCTGATCTCCACCGGGTGCCGCTGAAAAAGGCATCGAGAAAAGAAACCAAACTTGGATTACAATCTCGACTCGATCGATGATTTTGGAAATTTTTTGTTGTTGGGCCTTTACGGATGGGGATGGGAAACGATTGGGTGGTTTTGAAATTTCGACAAACAAACAAATACTTAACAAATTTTTGAACTAAATATATGTCAAACAAGAAGAAAACTATACTTCCTATCGGTACGTAATCGGTAAGAGGCTGGCAGAGGCACTGCTTAGCAATTCGTGGGTTGCATAAACCTGTGCTCAGGGCGCAGCAAAGAGTGTCATTATTTGGATGATTGTCCAGAGAGGATGATAATAAACCTTTTCAATTATTATACTCTTGCAGAGTGTATTATAATTTTGACCAGATGTTTGTAAAGCAGTGAAGACGGAGACGTCTCCGACTCTTTAAAGTATATTTATTCTTGATCAGCATCACCAGCCGCGTCGATATAGCCATGTCCGTCTGTCGGTTGCAATTTAAACTAGTCTTTCAGTTTTAAAGCTATCGGGCTGAAACTCTGCGCACATATATATATAAACTAGTCTTTCAGTTTTAAAGCTATCGGGCTGAAACTCTGCGCACATATATATATATATATATATATAGCTTTAAAACT